>JANJXV010000168.1:933466-1053466 GCA_024803745.1 Megascapheus bottae | reverse complement strand
TAACCCTAAACCTAACCCTAAACCTAACCATAACCCTTACAATTACCCTTAACCCAAAAGTAACCCTAACCCTAACCCTACCCCTAAACCTTACCCTTACCCTAAACCTAACACTAACCCTTACCCTAACCCTAACCTTAACCACAACACAAAACCTAACCATAACCCTAACCCTTACCCTTACCCTAACCATAACCCAAAACCTAACCGTAACCCTAACCCTCACGCTAACCCTTAACCTAACCGTAACTCCAATCCTAATCTTAACCCTTACCATTACTCTAACCCTAACACAAACCCTAAACCCAAAACTAAACCTAACCTTAACCCTAACCCTTACCCTAACCCTAAACTTAACCACAACACTAAACCTAACCCTAACCCTAACCCTAAAACTTACCCTAACCCTAACACTAACCCTTATCCTAACACTAACCCTAACCCTAACCCTAACCCTTAACCTAACCCTAACACTAACCCTAACACACCCTTACCCTAATCCCTACCCTAATGCTAAACCTAACCCTAACCTTAACCCTAACCCTAATCCTAACTTTAACCCTTAACCTAACACTAACACTAACCCTAACCCCTAACCTTAACACTTACCCTAACCCTAACCCTAAACCTAACCATTACCCTTACCCTAACCCTAACCCTATCTTAACCCCAACAGTAAACCTAACCCTAACCCTAACCCTAACCCTTACCCTAACCCTAACCATAAACCTAACCCTAACCCTAAAACTTACCCTTACCCTAACTCTAACCCTACCCTAACCCTAACCCTTATCCTAAACCTAACCCTAACCATTAACCTAATCCTAACACTAACCCTAATCTCTAACCCTAACTATTATTCTAAACCTAACACTAAATCTAACCGCTAACCCTAACCCTAACCCTAACCCTAACCTTAACCCTAAACTTAACCCTAACCCTTACCCTTACCCTTACCCTACACCCGACCCTAACCCTAACCCTAACGCTAAACCTTACCCTAAATCTAACCCTAAACCTTACCTTTAACCTAACACTAAACCTAACACTTACCCTTACATTAACCCTAACCATAACACTAACGCTAACCCTAAGACCCTAACACTTACCCTTACCCTACCCCTAACTCTTATCCTAACCCTAACCCTAATCCTAAACCCTAACCCTAAACCTTAACCTAACCCTAACACTAACGCTAAACCTAACCCTTACCCTTACCCTAAACCTAACTCTAACGCTATCACGAACCATAACCCTAACCCTTACCCTAACCCTAACCCTAACCCTTACCCTAACCGTAACCCTAAATCTAACCCTAACATTAACCCTAACCCTAAACTTAACCCTAAACCTAACCCTATCCCTAACCCTTACCCTAACCCTAAACCTAAACCTAACACTAACACTAACCCTTAACTTTACCCTAACCCTAACCCTAACCCTAACCTTAACCCTAAACTTAACCCTAACCCTAACCCTTACCCTAACCCTAAACCTAAACTTAACCACAACCCCAAACCTAACCCTAACCATAACGCTAACCCTAAACCTAACCTAACCCTGCCCCTTACCTAACCCCTAACCCTAACCCTAACCCTACCCCTTACCCTAACCCTAACCCTAATCCTAAACCTAACCCTTACTCTTACCCAAACCCTAACCCTAACCCTAAACTTAACCCTAACCAAAACCCTAACCCTTACTCTAACCCTAACCCTAAGCCTAAACCTAACCCTAATCCTAACCCTAACCCTAACCCTCAACCTTACCCTAACCCTAAGGCTAACCCTTACCCGAACCCTAACCCTAACCCTAATCCTCACCGTAACCCTAATCCTAACCCTAACCCTTACCCTTTCCCTAACCCTAACCCTAACCTATACCCTTACCCTAACACTAACCCTTAACCTTACACTAACCCTAACCCTAACCCTATCCCTAACACCTAACCCTAACCCAAACCCTAACCCTAACCGTCACCCTAACCCTAACCCTAACCCTAACACTTACCCTAACCCTAATACTAACACTGACCCTAAGCCTAACACTTTTCCTAACCCTAACCCTAACCTTAACCCTAACCCTTTACCTAACCCTAACCCTAAGCCTTTCCCTGACCCTGACCCTAACACTTACCCTTACCCTAACCCTAACCCTAACCCTAAAACTTACCCTAACCCTAACCCTAACACTGACCCTAAGCCTAACACTTTTCCTAACCCTAACCCTAACCTTAACCCTAACCCTTAACCTAACCCTAACCCTAAGCCTTATCCTAAGCCTAACCCTAACCATAACCATAACCATTAACCTAACCATTACACTGACCCTAACCCTAACCCTAAAACTTACCCTTATCCTAAACCTAACCCTAACCCTTACCCTAAACCTAACCCTAAACCTAAGCCTAACCCTTAACTTTACCTTAACCCTAACCCTAACCCTTACCCTAACGCTAAACCTAACCCTAACACATACTCTAACCCTTACCCTAACCCTAACCCTACCCGTAACCCTAAACCTAACCGTAACCCTAACCATAACCCTAACCCTTACCCAAAAACTAACCCTAATCATATCCATAACCCTAACCCTAACCCTAAAACTTACCCTAACCCTAACCCTAACACTGACCCTAAGCCTAACACTTTTCCTAACTCTAACCCTAACCTTAACCCTAACCCTTAACCTAACCCTAACCCTAAGCCTTATCCTAAGCCTAACCCTAACCATAACTATAACCATTAACCTAACCATTACACTGACCCTAACCCTAACCCTAAAACTTACCCTTATCCTAAACCTAACCCTAACCCTTACCCTAAACCTAACCCTAACCCTAAGCCTAACCCTTAACTTTACCTTAACCCTAACCCTAACCCTTACCCTAACGCGAAACCTAACCCTAACACATACTCTAAACCTAACCCTAACCCTAACCCTACCCGTAACCCTAAACCTAACCGTAACCCTAACCATAACCCTAACCCTTACCCAAAAACTAACCCTAATCATATCCATAACCCTAACACTAACCCTAACCCTTACCATAACCCTAACCCTAACATTAACCCTAACCCTTACCCTAACCATAACTCTAAACCTAAACCATAACCCGAACCTTTAACCTAACCCTAACCCTAACCTTAATCCTAACCCTTACCCTTACCCTAACCCTGAACTTAACTCTAACCGTAAACCTAACTGTAACCGTCACCCTTACCCTAACCTAACCCCTAACCCTTACCATAACCCTAACTCTAACCCTAACCCTAACCCTTACCATTACCATTACCCTAACCCTAACCCTAAACGTAACCCTAAACTAACCCTAACCCTAACACCTAACCCTAACCCTAACCCTAACCCTTAAACTTACCCTAAAACTAACCCTAACCCTAACCCTAACCCTAACACTTACCCTAACCCTAACCTTAACCCTAACCCTTACTCTTACCCTAACCCTAACCCAAACCTTAACCCCACCCTAAACCTAACCCTAACCCTAACCGTAACCCTTACCCTAACCCTAACCCTAACCCTAACCCAAAACTTACCCTTACCCTAACTCTAACTCTAACCCTAACCCTTATTCAAACCCTAACCCTAACCCTTAACCTAATCCTAACACTAACCCTAAACCCTAAACCTAACCCTTACCCTAACCCTAACACTAACCCTAACCGCTAATCCTAACCCTAACCCCTTATCCTAAACCTAACCCTAACCTTTACCCTTATCCTAACACTAACTCTCACCCTAACACTTACTCTAATCCCTACCCTAGCCCTAACCCTAACCCTAAACCTTACCCTAACCCTAACCCTAACCCTTACTCTTACCTTAACCCTAACCCTAACCCTAATCCTTTGCCTTACCCTATCGCTAAACCTAACACTAACCCTAACCCTAACTATAACCCTTACCCTTACCCTAACCCTAACCCTAACACTTACCCTTACATTAACCCTAACCATAACACTAACGCTAACCCTAACCACCCTAACACTTACCCTTACCCTACCCCTAACTCTTATCCTAACCCTAACCCTAATCCTAAACCCTAACCCTAAACCTTAACCTAACCCTAACACTAACGCTAAACCTAACCCTTACCCTTACCCTAAACCTAACTCTAACGCTATCACGAACCATAACCCTAACCCTTACCCTAACCCTAACCCTAACCCTTACCCTAACCGTAACCCTAAATCTAACCCTAACATTAACCCTAACCCTAAACTTAACCCTAAACCTAACCCTATCCCTAACCCTTACCCTAACCCTAAACCTAAACCTAACACTAACACTAACCCTTAACTTTACCCTAACCCTAACCCTAACCCTAACCTTAACCCTAAACTTAACCCTAACCCTAACCCTTACCCTAACCCTAAACCTAAACTTAACCACAACCCCAAACCTAACCCTAACCATAACGCTAACCCTAAACCTAACCTAACCCTGCCCCTTACCTAACCCCTAACCCTAACCCTAACCCTACCCCTTACCCTAACCCTAACCCTAATCCTAAACCTAACCCTTACTCTTACCCAAACCCTAACCCTAACCCTAAACTTAACCCTAACCAAAACCCTAACCCTTACTCTAACCCTAACCCTAAGCCTAAACCTAACCCTAATCCTAACCCTAACCCTAACCCTCAACCTTACCCTAACCCTAAGGCTAACCCTTACCCGAACCCTAACCCTAACCCTAATCCTCACCGTAACCCTAATCATAACCCTAACCCTTACCCTTTCCCTAACCCTAACCCTAACCCTAACCTATACCCTTACCCTAACACTAACCCTTAACCTTACACTAACCCTAACCCTAACCCTATCCCTAACACCTAACCCTAACCCAAACCCTAACCCTAACCGTCACCCTAACCCTAACCCTAACCCTAACACTTACCCTAACACTAATACTAACACTGACCCTAAGCCTAACACTTTTCCTAACCCTAACCCTAACCTTAACCCTAACCCTTTACCTAACCCTAACCCTAAGCCTTTCCCTGACCCTGACCCTAACACTTACCCTTACCCTAACCCTAACCCTAACCCTAAAACTTACCCTAACCCTAACCCTAACACTGACCCTAAGCCTAACACTTTTCCTAACCCTAACCCTAACCTTAACCCTAACCCTTAACCTAACCCTAACCCTAAGCCTTATCCTAAGCCTAACCCTAACCATAACCATAACCATTAACCTAACCATTACACTGACCCTAACCCTAACCCTAAAACTTACCCTTATCCTAAACCTAACCCTAACCCTTACCCTAAACCTAACCCTAACCCTAAGCCTAACCCTTAACTTTACCTTAACCCTAACCCTAACCCTTACCCTAACGCGAAACCTAACCCTAACACATACTCTAAACCTAACCCTAACCCTAACCCTACCCGTAACCCTAAACCTAACCGTAACCCTAACCATAACCCTAACCCTTACCCAAAAACTAACCCTAATCATATCCATAACCCTAACACTAACCCTAACCCTTACCATAACCCTAACCCTAACATTAACCCTAACCCTTACCCTAACCATAACTCTAAACCTAAACCATAACCCGAACCTTTAACCTAACCCTAACCCTAACACTAACCCTAACACATACACTTACCCTTACCCTTACCCTAACCCTAACCCTAAACTTAACCCTAACCCTTACCCTAACCCTAACCCTAACCCTAATCGTAAACCTTACCCTTACCCTAAACTTAACCCTAACCCTTACCGTAAACCTAAACCTAACCATAACCCTAACCCTTACCGTTAGCTTAACCCTAACCCTAACCCTTACCCTTACCCTAACGCTAACCCTAACCCTAACCCAAATCCTAACGCTAACACATACTCTTACCCTAACCCTAACCCTAACCCTAACCCTTACCCTAACCCTAATCCTAACGCATAACCTAACCCTAACCCTAACCCTAACCCTAACACTAACACTTACCCTAACCCTAACCCTTACCCTAACCCTAAACCTAATCTTAACCACAACCCCAAACCTAACCCTAACCATAACGCTAACCCTAAACCTAACCTAACCCTGCCCCTTACCTAACCCCTAACCCTAACCCTAACCCTACCCCTTACCCTAACCCTAACCCTAATCCTAAACCTAACCCTTACTCTTACCCAAACCCTAACCCTAACCCTAAACTTAACCCTAACCAAAACCCTAACCCTTACTCTAACCCTAACCCTAAGCCTAAACCTAACCCTAATCCTAACCCTAACCCTAACCCTCAACCTTACCCTAACCCTAAGGCTAACCCTTACCCGAACCCTAACCCTAACCCTAATCCTCACCGTAACCCTAATCCTAACCCTAACCCTTACCCTTTCCTAACCCTAACCCTAACCCTAACCTATACCCTTACCCTAACACTAACCCTTAACCTTACACTAACCCTAACCCTAACCCTATCCCTAACACCTAACCCTAACCCAAACCCTAACCCTAACCGTCACCCTAACCCTAACCCTAACCCTAACACTTACCCTAACCCTAATACTAACACTGACCCTAAGCCTAACACTTTTCCTAACCCTAACCCTAACCTTAACCCTAACCCTTTACCTAACCCTAACCCTAAGCCTTTCCCTGACCCTGACCCTAACACTTACCCTTACCCTAACCCTAACCCTAACCCTAAAACTTACCCTAACCCTAACCCTAACACTGACCCTAAGCCTAACACTTTTCCTAACCCTAACCCTAACCTTAACCCTAACCCTTAACCTAACCCTAACCCTAAGCCTTATCCTAAGCCTAACCCTAACCATAACCATAACCATTAACCTAACCATTACACTGACCCTAACCCTAACCCTAAAACTTACCCTTATCCTAAACCTAACCCTAACCCTTACCCTAAACCTAACCCTAAACCTAAGCCTAACCCTTAACTTTACCTTAACCCTAACCCTAACCCTTACCCTAACGCTAAACCTAACCCTAACACATACTCTAACCCTTACCCTAACCCTAACCCTACCCGTAACCCTAAACCTAACCGTAACCCTAACCATAACCCTAACCCTTACCCAAAAACTAACCCTAATCATATCCATAACCCTAACCCTAACCCTAAAACTTACCCTAACCCTAACCCTAACACTGACCCTAAGCCTAACACTTTTCCTAACTCTAACCCTAACCTTAACCCTAACCCTTAACCTAACCCTAACCCTAAGCCTTATCCTAAGCCTAACCCTAACCATAACTATAACCATTAACCTAACCATTACACTGACCCTAACCCTAACCCTAAAACTTACCCTTATCCTAAACCTAACCCTAACCCTTACCCTAAACCTAACCCTAACCCTAAGCCTAACCCTTAACTTTACCTTAACCCTAACCCTAACCCTTACCCTAACGCGAAACCTAACCCTAACACATACTCTAAACCTAACCCTAACCCTAACCCTACCCGTAACCCTAAACCTAACCGTAACCCTAACCATAACCCTAACCCTTACCCAAAAACTAACCCTAATCATATCCATAACCCTAACACTAACCCTAACCCTTACCATAACCCTAACCCTAACATTAACCCTAACCCTTACCCTAACCATAACTCTAAACCTAAACCATAACCCGAACCTTTAACCTAACCCTAACCCTAACCTTAATCCTAACCCTTACCCTTACCCTAACCCTGAACTTAACTCTAACCGTAAACCTAACTGTAACCGTCACCCTTACCCTAACCTAACCCCTAACCCTTACCATAACCCTAACTCTAACCCTAACCCTAACCCTTACCATTACCATTACCCTAACCCTAACCCTAAACGTAACCCTAAACTAACCCTAACCCTAACACCTAACCCTAACCCTAACCCTAACCCTTAAACTTACCCTAAAACTAACCCTAACCCTAACCCTAACCCTAACACTTACCCTAACCCTAACCTTAACCCTAACCCTTACTCTTACCCTAACCCTAACCCAAACCTTAACCCCACCCTAAACCTAACCCTAACCCTAACCGTAACCCTTACCCTAACCCTAACCCTAACCCTAACCCAAAACTTACCCTTACCCTAACTCTAACTCTAACCCTAACCCTTATTCTAACCCTAACCCTAACCCTTAACCTAATCCTAACACTAACCCTAAACCCTAAACCTAACCCTTACCCTAACCCTAACACTAACCCTAACCGCTAATCCTAACCCTAACCCCTTATCCTAAACCTAACCCTAACCTTTACCCTTATCCTAACACTAACTCTCACCCTAACACTTACTCTAATCCCTACCCTAGCCCTAACCCTAACCCTAAACCTTACCCTAACCCTAACCCTAACCCTTACTCTTACCTTAACCCTAACCCTAACCCTAATCCTTTGCCTTACCCTATCGCTAAACCTAACACTAACCCTAACCCTAACTATAACCCTTACCCTTACCCTAACCCTAACCCTAACACTTACCCTTACATTAACCCTAACCATAACACTAACGCTAACCCTAACCACCCTAACACTTACCCTTACCCTACCCCTAACTCTTATCCTAACCCTAACCCTAATCCTAAACCCTAACCCTAAACCTTAACCTAACCCTAACACTAACGCTAAACCTAACCCTTACCCTTACCCTAAACCTAACTCTAACGCTATCACGAACCATAACCCTAACCCTTACCCTAACCCTAACCCTAACCCTTACCCTAACCGTAACCCTAAATCTAACCCTAACATTAACCCTAACCCTAAACTTAACCCTAAACCTAACCCTATCCCTAACCCTTACCCTAACCCTAAACCTAAACCTAACACTAACACTAACCCTTAACTTTACCCTAACCCTAACCCTAACCCTAACCTTAACCCTAAACTTAACCCTAACCCTAACCCTTACCCTAACCCTAAACCTAAACTTAACCACAACCCCAAACCTAACCCTAACCATAACGCTAACCCTAAACCTAACCTAACCCTGCCCCTTACCTAACCCCTAACCCTAACCCTAACCCTACCCCTTACCCTAACCCTAACCCTAATCCTAAACCTAACCCTTACTCTTACCCAAACCCTAACCCTAACCCTAAACTTAACCCTAACCAAAACCCTAACCCTTACTCTAACCCTAACCCTAAGCCTAAACCTAACCCTAATCCTAACCCTAACCCTAACCCTCAACCTTACCCTAACCCTAAGGCTAACCCTTACCCGAACCCTAACCCTAACCCTAATCCTCACCGTAACCCTAATCATAACCCTAACCCTTACCCTTTCCCTAACCCTAACCCTAACCCTAACCTATACCCTTACCCTAACACTAACCCTTAACCTTACACTAACCCTAACCCTAACCCTATCCCTAACACCTAACCCTAACCCAAACCCTAACCCTAACCGTCACCCTAACCCTAACCCTAACCCTAACACTTACCCTAACACTAATACTAACACTGACCCTAAGCCTAACACTTTTCCTAACCCTAACCCTAAACTTAACCCTAACCCTTTACCTAACCCTAACCCTAAGCCTTTCCCTGACCCTGACCCTAACACTTACCCTTACCCTAACCCTAACCCTAACCCTAAAACTTACCCTAACCCTAACCCTAACACTGACCCTAAGCCTAACACTTTTCCTAACCCTAACCCTAACCTTAACCCTAACCCTTAACCTAACCCTAACCCTAAGCCTTATCCTAAGCCTAACCCTAACCATAACCATAACCATTAACCTAACCATTACACTGACCCTAACCCTAACCCTAAAACTTACCCTTATCCTAAACCTAACCCTAACCCTTACCCTAAACCTAACCCTAAACCTAAGCCTAACCCTTAACTTTACCTTAACTCTAACCCTAACCCTTACCCTAACGCTAAACCTAACCCTAACACATACTCTAACCCTTACCCTAACCCTAACCCTACCCGTAACCCTAAACCTAACCGTAACCCTAACCATAACCCTAACCCTTACCCAAAAACTAACCCTAATCATATCCATAAACCTAACCCTAACCCTAAAACTTACCCTAACCCTAACCCTAACACTGACCCTAAGCCTAACACTTTTCCTAACTCTAACCCTAACCTTAACCCTAACCCTTAACCTAACCCTAACCCTAAGCCTTATCCTAAGCCTAACCCTAACCATAACCATAACCATTAACCTAACCATTACACTGACCCTAACCCTAACCCTAAAACTTACCCTTATCCTAAACCTAACCCTAACCCTTACCCTAAACCTAACCCTAACCCTAAGCCTAACCCTTAACTTTACCTTAACCCTAACCCTAACCCTTACCCTAACGCGAAACCTAACCCTAACACATACTCTAAACCTAACCCTAACCCTAACCCTACCCGTAACCCTAAACCTAACCGTAACCCTAACCATAACCCTAACCCTTACCCAAAAACTAACCCTAATCATATCCATAACCCTAACACTAACCCTAACCCTTACCATAAACCTAACCCTAACATTAACCCTAACCCTTACCCTAACCATAACTCTAAACCTAAACCATAACCCGAACCTTTAACCTAACCCTAACCCTAACACTAACCCTAACACATACACTTACCCTTACCCTTACCCTAACCCTAACCCTAAACTTAACCCTAACCCTTACCCTAACCCTAACCCTAACCCTAATCGTAAACCTTACCCTTACCCTAAACTTAACCCTAACCCTTACCGTAAACATAAACCTAACCATAACCCTAACCCTTACCGTTAGCTTAACCCTAACCCTAACCCTTACCCTTACCCTAACGCTAACCCTAACCCTAACCCAAATCCTAACGCTAACACATACTCTTACCCTAACCCTAACCCTAACCCTAACCCTTACCCTAACCCTAATCCTAACGCATAACCTAACCCTAACCCTAACCCTAACCCTAACACTAACACTTACCCTAACCCTAACCCTTACCCTAACCCTAAACCTAAACTTAACCACAACCCCAAACCTAACCCTAACCATAACGCTAACCCTAAACCTAACCTAACCCTGCCCCTTACCTAACCGCTAACCCTAACCCTAACCCTACCCCTTACCCTAACCCTAACCCTAATCCTAAACCTAACCCTTACTCTTACCCAAACCCTAACCCTAACCCTAAACTTAACCCTAACCAAAACCCTAACCCTTACTCTAACCCTAACCCTAAGCCTAAACCTAACCCTAATCCTAACCCTAACCCTAACCCTCAACCTTACCCTAACCCTAAGGCTAACCCTTACCCGAACCCTAACCCTAACCCTAATCCTCACCGTAACCCTAATCCTAACCCTAACCCTTACCCTTTCCCTAACCCTAACCCTAACCCTAACCTATACCCTTACCCTAACACTAACCCTTAACCTTACACTAACCCTAACCCTAACCCTATCCCTAACACCTAACCCTAACCCAAACCCTAACCCTAACCGTCACCCTAACCCTAACCCTAACCCTAACACTTACCCTAACCCTAATACTAACACTGACCCTAAGCCTAACACTTTTCCTAACCCTAACCCTAACCTTAACCCTAACCCTTTACCTAACCCTAACCCTAAGCCTTTCCCTGACCCTGACCCTAACACTTACCCTTACCCTAACCCTAACCCTAACCCTAAAACTTACCCTAACCCTAACCCTAACACTGACCCTAAGCCTAACACTTTTCCTAACCCTAACCCTAACCTTAACCCTAACCCTTAACCTAACCCTAACCCTAAGCCTTATCCTAAGCCTAACCCTAACCATAACCATAACCATTAACCTAACCATTACACTGACCCTAACCCTAACCCTAAAACTTACCCTTATCCTAAACCTAACCCTAACCCTTACCCTAAACCTAACCCTAAACCTAAGCCTAACCCTTAACTTTACGTTAACCCTAACCCTAACCCTTACCCTAACGCTAAACCTAACCCTAACACATACTCTAACCCTTACCCTAACCCTAACCCTACCCGTAACCCTAAACCTAACCGTAACCCTAACCATAACCCTAACCCTTACCCAAAAACTAACCCTAATCATATCCATAACCCTAACCCTAACCCTAAAACTTACCCTAACCCTAACCCTAACACTGACCCTAAGCCTAACACTTTTCCTAACTCTAACCCTAACCTTAACCCTAACCCTTAACCTAACCCTAACCCTAAGCCTTATCCTAAGCCTAACCCTAACCCTAACCATAACCATTAACCTAACCATTACACTGACCCTAACCCTAACCCTAAAACTTACCCTTATCCTAAACCTAACCCTAACCCTTACCCTAAACCTAACCCTAACCCTAAGCCTAACCCTTAACTTTACCTTAACCCTAACCCTAACCCTTACCCTAACGCGAAACCTAACCCTAACACATACTCTAAACCTAACCCTAACCCTAACCCTACCCGTAACCCTAAACCTAACCGTAACCCTAACCATAACCCTAACCCTTACCCAAAAACTAACCCTAATCATATCCATAACCCTAACACTAACCCTAACCCTTACCATAACCCTAACCCTAACATTAACCCTAACCCTTACCCTAACCATAACTCTAAACCTAAACCATAACCCGAACCTTTAACCTAACCCTAACCCTAACCTTAATCCTAACCCTTACCCTTACCCTAACCCTGAACTTAACTCTAACTGTAAACCTAACTGTAACCGTCACCCTTACCCTAACCTAACCCCTAACCCTTACCATAACCCTAACACTAACCCTAACCCTAACCCTAACCCTTACCATTACCATTACCCTAACCCTAACCCTAAACGTAACCCTAAACTAACCCTAACCCTAACACCTAACCCTAACCCTAACCCTAACCCTTAAACTTACCCTAACACTAACCCTAACCCTAACCCTAACCCTAACCCTAACACTTACCCTAACCTTAACCTTAACCCTAACCCTTACTCTTACCCTAACCCTAACCCAAACCTTAACCCCACCCTAAACCTAACCCTAACCCTAACCGTAACCCTTACCCTAACCCTAACCCTAACCCTAACCCAAAACTTACCCTTACCCTAACTCTAACTCTAACCCTAACCCTTATTCTAACCCTAACCCTAACCCTTAACCTAATCCTAACACTAACCCTAACCCCTAAACCTAACCCTTACCCTAACCCTAACACTAACCCTAACCGCTAACCCTAACCCTAACCCCTTATCCTAAACCTAACCCTAACCTTTACCCTTATCCTAACACTAACTCTCACCCTAACACTTACTCTAATCCCTACCCTAGCCCTAACCCTAACCCTAAACCTTACCCTAAGCCTAACCCTAACCCTAACCCTTGCCCATAACCTAACGCTAAACCCAACCCTAACCTTAACCATAACCCTAACCCTAACCCTTACCCTTACCCTAACCCTAACCCTAACCCTAACCTAAACCTTAACCATACCCTTACCCTTATCCTAACCCTAACCCTAACCCTAACCTAAACCTTACCCATACCCTCACCCTAACCCTAACCCTTACCCTAAACCTAACCCTAACCCTAACCCTAACCCTAACCCTTACTCTTACCTTAACCCTAACCCTAACCCTAATCCTTTGCCTTACCCTATCGCTAATCCTAACACTAACCCTAACCCTAACTATAAACCTTACCCTTACCCTAACCCTAACCCTAACACTTACCCTTACATTAACCCTAACCATAACACTAACGCTAACCCTAACCACCCTAACACTTACCCTTACCCTACCCCTAACTCTTATCCTAACCCTAACCCTAATCCTAAACCCTAACCCTAAACCTTAACCTAACCCTAACACTAACGCTAAACCTAACCCTTACCCTTACCCTAAGCCTAACTCTAATGCTATCACGAACCATAACCCTAACCCTTACCCTAACCCTAACCCTAACCCTTACCCTAACCGTAACCCTAAATCTAACCCTAACATTAACCCTAACCCTAAACTTAACCCTAAACCTAACCCTATCCCTAACCCTTACCCTAACCCTAACCCTAAACCTAACACTAACACTAACCCTTAACTTTACCCTAACCCTAAACCTAACCCTAACCCTAACCCTAACCCTAACCTTAACCCTAACCCTTACCCTAACCCTCACACTAATCCTAACCCTAACTCTTACCCATACCCTAACCCTAACCCTAAAAATAACCCTAACCCTAAACTTAACCCTAACCCTAACCCTAACCCTCACTCTTACCCTAACCGCACCCCTAACACTTACCATAACCATAACACTAACCCTAACCCTAATCTTAACCCTAACCCTAACCCTAACACATACCCTTACCCTAACCCTAACCCTAACCCTAACCTTAACCCCAACCCTAAACCTAACCCTAACCCTAACGCTAACCCTTACCGTTACTCTAACCCTAACACTAAACCTAACACATACCCTTACCCTTACCCTTACCCTAAACCTAACCCTAACAATAACCCTGACCCTTACCCTAACCATAACACTAACCCTAAACCCTAACCCGAACCCTTAACCTAACCCTAACCCTAACTCTTACCCTTACCCTAACCCTAACCCTAAACCTAAGCCTAACCCTAACCCTAACCCTAATCCTTAGCTTTACCCTTACCCTAACCCTAACCCTAACCCTTACCCTAATCCTAACCTTAAATGTAACACTAACATTTACACTAACCCTAACCCTTACCCTTACCCTAACCCTAACCCTAACTTTACCCCAACCCCAAACCTAACCCTAACCCTAACCCTAACCCTGACCCTTTCCATTACCCTAACCCTAACCCTAACCCTAACACTAAACCTAACCCTAACCTTAACCTTAACCCTAACCCTTGTCCTTACCCTAACCCTAAAGCTAACCCTAAACCTAAACCTAACCCTAACCCTAACCCTAATCCTAAATCTAACGCTAACCCTTACCCTAACCCTAACCCTAACCCGAAACCTAACACTTACCCTAACCCTAAACCTAACCCTAACCCTTACCCTTACCCTAACCCTAAACCAAACCCTAACCCTTACACTAACCCTAACCCTAACCCTAACCCTGAACCTAACCGTAACACTGACCTAACACTAACCCTAAAAGTTACCCTTATCCTAAACCTAACCCTAACCATTACGCTAAACCTAACCCTAACTCTAACCCTAACCCTTAAACTAAACCTAACCCTAACCAAAACTCTAACCGTTACCTTTAGTTAACCCTAACCCTAACCCTTACCGTAACGCTAACCCTAACCACAACACATACCCTAACCCTAACCCTAACCCTAACCCTAACCATGACAGTAACCCTAAACCTAATCGTAAACCTAACGCTAACCCTTACCCTAACCCTACCCCTAACCCTAAACCTAACACTTACCCTAACCCTAAACCTAACCCTAACCCTAACCCTTACACGTACCCAAAAACTACACCTAAACCTAACCATAAACCTAACTCTAAACCTAACCATTACCATAACCGTAACCCTAATATTAACCCTAACCCTTGCCCTAACTATAACACTAACCCTAAAACCTAACTCGAACCCTTAACCTAACCCTAACCCTAACCCTAATCCTAACCCTTACCCTTACCCTAACCCTAAACCTAATCCTCACCCTAATCCTACGCCTAACCTTTACCACAACCCTAACACTAACACTAACCCTAATCTTAACCCTAACCCTAACACATACCCTAACCCTAACCCAAACCCTAACCCTAACCCTAACCGTAACACTAAACCTAAAACTAACTCTAACCGTAAACGTAACCCTTACCCTAAACATAACCCTAAACCTTACCCTTACCCTAAACCTAACCCTAACCTTAACCCAAACCCTAAACCTAACCCTAACCCTAACCCTAACCCTTACCCTAAACCTAACCCTCGTCCTAACCCTAACCCTTACCCCTACCCCAACCCTAACCCTAACCTTAACCCTAAACCTAACCCTAAACCTAACCCTAACCTTAACCCTAACCATTACCCTAACCCTAACCCTAACCCTAACTCTTACCCTTATGCTAAACCTAACCCTAAACCTAACCGTAAACCTTACCCTTACCCTCACCCTAACCCTACCTTAACCCTAACCCTAACCCTAACCAAAACCCTAAGCCTAATCCTTATGCTTACCCTAACCCTAAACCTAACCCTAACCCTAAACCTAACCCTTAACCTTACCCTAACCCCAACCCTAACCATAAACCTTACCCTTACCTTAACCCTAACCCTAACCTTAACCGTAATCCTTACCCTTACCCTAACCCTAACCCTAAACCTAACCTTCACACTAAACTTAACCCTAAACCTAACCCTAACCCTAACCCTTACTCTTATGCTAACCCTAACCCTAAACCTAACACGAACCCTAACCCTAACCCTATCCCTAACCCTAACTCTTATCCTTACCCTAACACTAACAGTAAACCTAACCCTAACCCTAACCCCTAACCCTAACCCTAACCCTAACCCTAAACCTAACCCTTACCCCTACCCTAAACCAAAGCTTAATGCTAGCCGTAACCCTAACCCTAACCCTTACCCTTTCCCTAACCCTAAGCCTAACCTTAACTCTAACCCTTACCCTTACCCTAAACTTAACCCTAAACCTAACATTAAACCTAACCCTAACCCTAACCCTAACCTTAACCCTAAACCTAACCCTAACCCTAAACCTAACCCTAACCCTAACCCTAACTCTTATCCTAACCTTAACCCTATACCTAAACCCAACCCTAACCCTTACCCTAACACCTAACAATAATCCTAACCCTAACCCTTACCCTTACCCTAACCCTAACCCTTTCCCTAACCCTAACCCTAACCCTAACCCTTACCCATACCCTAACCCTAAACCTAACACTAACCCTAACCCTTAACCTAACAATTACCCTTACCCTAACCCCTACCCAAACCCTAACCCTAAACCTAACCCTTAACGTAACCCTAACCCTAACCCTAAACCTTACCCTTATCCTAACCCTAAGCCTAACCCTAACCCTAACGCTTACCCTTACCCTAACCCTAATCTTAACCCTAACCCTAAACCTTACCCTAACCCTAAACCTAACCCTAACCCTTACCCTAAACCTAACCCTAATCCAACCCTAACACTTACCCTAACCTTAACCCTAACCCTAAACCTAAATCTTACCCTTAACCTTACCCTAACACTAACCCTAACACTAACTCTAACTCTAACCCTAACCCTATCCGTAACACATACCCTTACCCTAACCCTAACCCTAACCCTTACCCTTACCATAACCCTAAACCTAAACTTAAAACCCAACGCCAAACCTAACCCTAACCCCAAACCTAACCCTAACCCTTACCCTTACCCTAACCGTGACCCTAACACTAACCCTAAACCTAACCCTAACCCTAACTCTAACCCTTACCTTTACCCTAAACCTAACAATAAACCTAACCCTAACCCTAACCCTAACCTTAACCCTAAACCTAACCCTAACCATAACCCCAACCCTTACACTTACCCTAACCCTAACCCTAAACCGAACCCTAACCCTAACCCTAACTCTTACCCTAACCTTAACCGTATACCTAAACCCAACCCTAACTCTTACCCTAACACCTAACCCTAATCCTAACCCTAACCCTTACCCTTACCCTAACCCTAACCCTTTCCCTAACCCTAACCCTAACCCTAACCCTTACCCATACCCTAACCCTAAACCTAACACTAACCCCAACCCTTAATCTAACAATTACCCTTACCCTAACCCCTACCCTTACCCTAACCCTAACCCTTACCGTAACCCTAACCCTAACCCTAAACCTTACCCTTATCCTAACCCTAAGCCTAACCCTAACCCTAACCCTTACACTTACCCAAAAACTACACCTAAACCTAACCATAACCCTAACTCTAACCCTAAACCTTACCATAACCCTAACCCTAACATTAACCGTAACCCTTACCCTAACTATAACACTAACCCTAAACCCTAACCCGAACCCTTAACCTAACCCTAACCCTAACCCTAACCCTAATCCTAACACTTACCCTTACCCTAACCCTAAACCTAACTCTCACCCTAATCCTATGCCTAACCCTTACCACAACCCTAACACTAACACTAACCCTAATCTTAACCCTAACCCTAACCCTAACACATACCCTAACCCTAACCCAAACCCTAACCCTAACCCTAACCGAAACACTAAACCTAAACCTAACTCTAACCGTAAACCTAACCCTTACCCTAAACATAACCCTAAACCTTACCCTTACCCTAAACCGAACCCTAACCTTAACCCAAACCCTAAACCTAACCCTAACCCTAACCCTAACCCTTACCCTAAACCTAACCCTCGTCCTAACCCTAATCCTAACAATAACTCTTACCCTTACCCTAACCCTAACCCTAACCCTAAAACTAACTCTAACCCTAAACTTAACCTGAACCCTAACCCTAACCTATCCCTAACCCTAACCCGTACCCTTAACCTAACCCTAACCCTAACCCTAATCCTAACCCTTACCATTACCCTAACCCTAAACGTAACTCTAATCCTAACCCTAACTCTAACCCTCACCCTTACCCTAACCCTACCCATAACCCTTACCATAACCCTAGCACTAACCCTAACCCTAATCTTAACCCTAACCCTAACCCTAACCCTAACACATACCCTTACCCTAACCCAAACCCTAACCCTTAACCTAATCCTAACACTAACCCTAACCCCTAACCCTAACCCTTATTCTAACCCTAACACTAACGCTACCCGCTAACACTAAGCATAACCCTAACCCTAACCCATTATCCTAACGCTAACCCTAACCCTTACCCTTATCCTAACCCTAATCCTAACCCTAACACTTACTCTAATCCCTACCCTAGCCCTAACCCTAACCCTAAACCTTACCATAAGCCTAACCGTAACCCTAACCCTTACCCGTACACTAACCCTAAACCTAACCCTAACCTTAACCATAACCCTAACCCTAAACCTAACCCTTACCCTTACCCTAACCCTAACCCTAACCCTAAACCTTACCCATACCCTAACCCTAACCCAAACTCTTACTCTTACATTAACCCTAACCCTAAACCTAACCCTTACCCTTACCCTATCGCTAACCCTAATCCTAACCCTAACCCTAACAATAACCCTTACCCTTAACCTAACTGTAACCCTAACCTTAACCCCAACCCTAAACCTAACCCGAACCCCAACACTTAACCTTACCCTAACCCTAACACTTATCCTAATCCTAACCCTAACCCTAAACCCTAACCCTAAACCTTAACCTAACCCTAACCCTAACCCTACGCCTTACCCTTACCCTAAGCCTAACTCTAACCCTAACCCGAACCCTAACCCTAACACTTACAATAACCCTAACCCTAACCCCTACCCTAACCGGAACCCTAACCCTAACCTTAACCCTAACGCTAAACCTAACCCTAACCCTAATCCTTACCCTTACCCTAACCCTAACCATAAACCTAACCCTAACATTAACCCTAACCCTAAACTTAAACCTAAACGTACCCCTATCCCTAACCCTTAACCTTACCCTAACCCTAACTCTAAACCTAAAACTAACCCTAACTCTTACCTTTACCCTAAACCTAAACCTAACCCTAACCCTAACCCTAACCCCTAACCCTAACCTTAACCCTAACCCTAACCATTACCCTTAGCCTAAGCCTAATCCTAACAATAACCCTTACCCTAAGCCTCACCCTAATCCTAACCCTAACTCTTACCCTTACCCTAGTCCTAACCCTAACCCTAAAACTGACCCTAACCATACACTTTACCCTAACCCTAACCCTAACCCTTACCCAAACCGTAACCCTTACCCTACCCTAATCTTAACCCTAACCCTAACCTTAACCCTAAACCTAACCCTAACCTTACCCTTACCCTAAACCTAACCCTAAACCTAACCCTAACCCTAACCCTAATCCTAAACTTAACCCTAACCCTAACCCTAACAATTGCCCTTACCCTAACCCTAACCCTAAACCTAACACTAACCCTAACCCTAACCCTATCCCTTACCCTTACCCTAACCCTAACACTAAACCTAACCCTAACCCTAACCCTAACCCTAAACCTTACCCTTATTCTAACCCTAACATTAACACTTACCCTTAACCTAACCCTAACCCTAACCCTAACCCCTACCCTAACCCTAATCCTAACCCTAACCCTAACCCTAATCCTAACGATAACCCTAACACTTACCCTTACCCTAACCCTAACCCTAACCCTAACCCTAACCCTAACCCTAACCCTTAACCTAACCCTAACACTAACCCTAACCCCTAACCCTAAACCTAACCATTACCCTAACCCCTAAACCTAACCCTAAACCTAACCCTTAACCTTATCCTAATCCTAACCCTAACCCTAACACTTACCCTTACCCTAACCCCAACCCTAACCCTAACCCTAACCCTAACCCTAACTCTTACCATAAACCTAACCCTTACCATTACCATAACCCTAAACCTAACCATAACCCTTACAATTACCCTTACCCCAGAACTAACCCTAACCCTAATCCTACCCCTAAACCTTACCCTTATCCTAAACCTAACACTAACCCTTACCCTAACCCTAACCTTAACCACAACACTAAACCTAACCAAAACCCTAACCCTTACCTTTACCCTAACCGTAACCCAAAACCTAACCGTAACCCTAACCCTCACCCTAACCCTTAACCTAACCGTAACTCCAATCCTAATCCTAACCCTTACCATTACTCTAACCCTAACACAAAACCTAAACCAAAAACTAAACCTAACCTTAACCCTAACCCTTACCCTAACCCTAACCTTAACCACAACACTAAACCTAACCCTAACCCTAACTCGTACCCTAACCCTAACCCTAACCCTAACACTTAACCTAACCCTAACCCTAACCCTAACCCTAACACTTACCCTTACCCTAACCCCTACCCTAAACCTAACCCTAACCCTAACTCGTACCCTAACCCTAACCCTAACCCTAACACTTACCCTAACCCTAACCCTAACCCTTATCCTAACACTAACCCTAACCCTAACCCTAACCCTTAACCTAACCCTAACACTAACCCTAACACTTACCCTTACCCTAATCCCTACCCTAATCCTAAACCTAACCCTAACCCATACCCTAACCCTAATCCTAAATTTAACCCTTAACCTAATCCTAACACTAACACTAACCCCTAACCTTAACACTTACCCTAACCCTAACCCTAAACCTTACTCTTACCCTAACCCTAACCCTAAGCCTAACCCTTAACTTTACCTCAACCCTAACCCTAACCCTTACCCTAACGCTAAACCTAACCCTAACACATACTCTAACCCTAACCCTAACCCTAACCCTACCCGTAACCCTTAACCTAACCCTAACCATAACCATAACCCTAACCCTTACACAAAAACTAACCCTAATCATATCCATAACCCTAACCCTAACCCTAACCCTTACCATAACCCTAACCCTAACATTAACCATAACCCTTACCCTAACCATAACTCTAAACCTAACCCTAACCCTAACCTTAATCCTAACCCTAACCCTTACCCTTACCCTAACCCTAACCCTAAACGTAACCCTAAACTAACCCTAACCCTAACACCTAACCCTAACCCTAACCCTAACCCTTAAACTTACCCTAACACTAACCCTAACCCTAACACTTACCCTAACCCTAACCTTAACCCTAACCCTTACTCTTACCCTAACCCTAACCCTAAACTTAACCCCACCCTAAACCTAACCCTAACCCTAACCGTAACACTTACCCTAACCCTAACCCTAACCCAAAACTTACCCTTACCCTAACTCTTACCCTATCCCTAACCCTTATTCTAACCCTAACCCTAACCCTAACCCCTAACCCCTAACCCTAATCCTAACCCTAACCCTTACCCTTACCCTAAGCCTAACCCTAAACCTAACCCTTACCGTAACCCTCACCCTAATCCTAACCCTAACGCTTACCCTTACCCTAATCCTAACCCTAACCCTAAAACTAACCCTAACCCTAAACTTAACCCTAACCCTAACCCTAACCCTTACCATAACCCTACCACTAATCCTAACCCTAACCCTTACCCTTACCCTAATCCTAACCCTTACCCTACCCTAACCCTAACCTTAACACTAACCTTAACCCGAAACTTAACCCTAACCCTTACCCTTACCCTTACCCTACCCCCTACCCTAACCCTAACCCTAACGCTAACCCTTACCCTAAATCCAACCCTAACCCTTACCCTTACCCTAACCCTAAACCTAACACTAACCCTAATCCTAACCTTTACCTTACCCTAACCCTAACCCTAACACTAACCCTAAACCTAAACCTTACCCTTACCATAAACCTAACCCTAACCCTTACCCTAAACAAAACCCTAACCCTAACCCTAAAGCTTACCCTTACCTTAACCCTAATCCTAACCCTAACCCTTACCATTACCCTTACCCTAACGCTAACCCTAACTCTAACCCTAACCCTAACACTAACCTTAACACATACCCTTACCCTTACCCTAACCCTAACCCTAAACTTAACCCTAACCCTTACCCTAACCCTAACCCTAATCGTAAACCTTACCCTTACCCTAAACCTAACCCTAACCCTTACCGTAAACCTAAACCTAACCATAAACCTAACCCTTACCATTAGCTTAACCCTAACCCTAACGCTTACCCATACCCTAACGCTAACCCTAACCCTAACCCAAATCCTAACGCTAACACATAGTCTTACCCTAACCCTAACCTTAACCCTAACCCTTACCCTTACCCTAACCCTAACCCTAACGCATACCCTAACCTTAACCCTAACCCTAACCCTAACACTAACACTTACCATAACCCTAACCCTTACCCTAACCCTAACCCTAAACTTAACCCCAACTCCAAACCTAACCCTAACCATAACGCTAACCCTAACCCTAACCTAACCCTGACCCTTACCTAACCCCTAACCCTAACCCTAACCCTAACCCTAACCAAAACCCTATCCCTTACTCTAACCCTAACCCTAAACCTAAACCTAAACCTTATCCTAACCCTAACCCTAACGCTAAGGTTAACCCTAACCCTAACCCTATCCCTAACCCTTACCCTAACACTAAACCTAACCCTTACATAAAAACTAACCCTAATCATATCCATAACCCTAAACCTAACCCTAACCCTTACCATAACCCTAAACCTAACATTAACCATAACCGTTACCCTAACCATGACTCTAAACCTAAATCGTAACCCGAACCTTTAACCTAACCCTAACCCTAAACTTAATCCTAACCCTTACCCTTACCCTAACCCTGAACCTAACTCTAACCGTAAACCTAACTGTAACCCTCACCCTTACCCTAACCTATCCCCTAACCATTTCCATAACCCTAACACTAACCCTAATCCTAACCCTAACCCTTACCCTTACACTAACCCTAACCCTAAACGTAACCCTAAACTAACCCTAACCCTAACACCTAACCCTAACCCTAACCCTAACCCTTAATCTTACCTTAATACTAACCCTAACCCTAACCCTAAACTTAACACTTACCCTAACCCTAACCTTAACCCTAACCCTTACTTTTACCCTAACCCTAACCCTAACCTTAACCCCAACCTAAACCTAACCCTAACCATAACCGTAACCCTTACCCTAACCCTAACCCTAACCCTAACCCAAAACTTACCCTTACCCTAACTCTAACCATAACCCTAACCCTTATTCTAACCCTAACCCTAACCCTTAACCTAATCCTAACACTAACCCTAACCCCTAACTCTAACCCTTACCCTAACCCTAACACTAACCCTAACTGCTAACCCTAACCCTAACACTAACCCCTTATCCTAATCCTTACCCTAACCATTACCCTTACCTAACCCTAACTCTCACCCTAACACTTACTCTAATCCCTACCCTAGCCCTAACCCTAACCCTAAAACTTACCCTAAGCCTAACCCTAACCCTAACCCTTGCCCGTACCCTAACGCTAAACCTAACCCTAACCTTAACCATAACCCTAACCCTAACCCTAACTCTTACCCTTACCCTAACCCTAACCCTAACCCTAACCCTAACCTAAACCTTACCCATATCCTAACCCTAACCCTAACCCTTACCCTAAACCTAACCCTAAACCTAACCCTTACTCTTACCTTAACCCTAACCCTAACCCTAATCCTTACCCTTACCCTATCGCAAACACTAACACTAACCCTAACTCTAACAATAACCCTTACCCTTACCCTAACCGTAACCCTAACCTTAACCCCAAACCTAAACGTAACCCTAACCCTAACCCTAACACTTACCCTTACCCTAACCCTAACCATAACACTAACGCTAACCCTAACCCTAACACTTACCCTTACCCTAACCCTAACACTTATCCTAACCCTAACCCTAACCCTAACCCTAAACCCTAACCCTAAACCTTAACCTAACCCTAACCCTAACGCTAAACCTAAACCTTACACTTACCCTAAGCCTAACTCTAACCCTATCCCGAACCATAACCCTAACCCTTACCCTAACCCTAACCCTAACGCTTACCCTAACCGTAACCCTAACCCTAACCTTAACCCTAACGCTAACTCTAACCCTAACCCTAATCCTTACCCTTACCCTAACCCTCACACTAATCCTAACCCTAACTCTTACCCTTACCCTAACCCTAACCCTAACCCTTACCCTAACCCTACCACTAATCCTAACCCTAACACTAACCCTTACCCTAACCCTAACTCTTACCCTACCCTAATCCTAACCCTAAACTTAACCCTAACCCTAACCCTAAATGTAATCCCTACCCTTACCCTAACCTTAACCCTAATCCTAATCCTAAACCTAACCCTAACCCTAACCTTAACCCTAACCCTAACCCAAACAATTGCACTTACCCTAACCCTAACCTTAACCCTTACCCTTACCCAAAAACTAACCCTAAACATAACCATAACCCTAACCATTAACATAACCTTAACCCTAATATTAACCCTAACCCTTACCCTATCTATAACTCTAACCGTAAACCCTAACCCGAAGCCTTAACCTAACCCTAACCCTAACGCTAATCCTAACCCTTACCCTTATCCTAACCCTAAACCTAACTCTAAGTCTAACCCAAACCCTAACCGTCACCCTTACCCTAATCGTACCCCTAACCCTTACAATAACCATAACACTAACCCTAACCCTAAACTTAACCCTATCCCTAACCCTAACCTTAACCCCAACCATAAACCTAACCCTAACCCTAACCCTAACCCTTACCGTTACTATAACCCTAACCCTAAACTTAACCCTACCCCTTACCCTAACCCTAACCCTAACGGTAAACCTTACCCTTACCCTAAACCTAACCCTAATCCTTACACTAAACCTAAACCTAACCCTAAACCTAACCCTTAACCTTACCTTAACCCTAACCTTAAACCTTACCCTTACCCTAACGCTAACCCTAATCCTAACCCAAACCCTAACGTAAACACATACTCTTACCCTAACCCTAACACTAACCCTTACCCTTACCCTACCCCTAACCCTAAACCTAACCCTAACCCTAACCCTAATCCGTACCTTTATCCTTACCCTAACCCTAAGCCTAACCCTTACCCTAACCCTAACCCTAACCTTAACCCCAACCCCAAACCTAACCCTAACCCTAACCCTAACCCTTACCCTAAACCTAACCCTCGTCCTAACCGTAACCCTTACCCTTACCCCAACCCTAACCCTAACCCTAACCCTTTCCATTACTCTAACTATAACCCTAACCATAACCCTAAACCTAACCCTAAACGTAACCTTAACCCTAACCCTTGTCCTTACACTAACCCTAATGCTAACCCTAACCTAACCCTGAACCTAACCCTAACACTGACCCTAACACTAACCCTAAAACTTACCCTTATCCTAAACCTAACCCTAACCTTTACCCTAAACCTAACCCTAACCCTAACCCTAACCCTTACACTAAACCTAACCCTAACCAAAACTCTAACCCTTACTTTACTTAACCCTAACCCTAACCCTTACCCTAACGCTAACCCTAACCCCAACACATACCCTAACCCTAACCCTAACCCTAACCCTAACCTAATCCTAAACCTAACGCTAAACCTAACCCTAACCCTATCCCTTACCCTAACCCTAACCTTAACCCCAACACTAAACCTAACCCTAACCCTAACCCTAACACTTACCCTTACCCAAAAACTACACATAAACCTAACCATAACCCTAACTCTAACCCTCACCCTTACCATAACCCTAACACTAACATTAACCCTAACCCTTACCCTAACCATAACACTAACCCTAAACCCTAACCCGAACCCTTAACCTAACCCTAACCCTAATCCTAAACCTTACCCTTACCCTAACCTTAAACCTAACTCTCACCCTAATCCTACGCCTAACCCTTACCACAACACTAACACTAACCATATTCTTAACCCTAACCCTAAGCCTAACACATACCCTAATCCTAACACAAACCCTAACCCTAACCGTAACACTAAATCTAAACCTAACTCTAACTGTAAACCTAACCCTTACCCTAAACATAACCCTAAACCTTAACCTTACCCTAAACATAACCCTAACCTTAACCCCAACCCTAAACCTAACCCTAACCCTAACCCTAACCCTAACCCTTACCCTAAACCTAACCCTCGTCCTAACCCTAACCCTTACCCTTACCCCAACCCTAACCCTAACCTTAACCCTAAACCTAACCCTAACATTAACCCTAACCATTACCCTAACCCTAACCCTAACCCTAACTCTTACCCTTACGCTAACCCTAACCCTAAACCAAACCGTAAACCTTACCCTTACCCTTACCCTAACCCTAAACCTAACCTTAACCCCAACACTAAACCTAACCCAAAACGTAAACCTAACCCTAAACCTTACCCTTACCCTAACCCTAACCCTAAGCCTAACCCTAATCTTAACCACAACCCTTACCCTAACCCTAACCCTAAAACTAACCATAACCCTAACCTTAACCCTAAACCTAACCCTAAACCTTACCATAACCCTAACCCTAATCCTAACCCTAGCCCTTCCCCTTCCCCTAACCCTAACCCTAAAACTAACCCTAACCCTAAAATTAACAATAATCCTTACCCTAACACTAACCCTAACCCTAATCCTTACCCTAACCCTAACCCTAACACTTACCCTTACCTTAACCCTAAACCTAACTCTAACCCTAACCTTATCCCTAACCCTAAACCTTCCCCTAACCCTAACCCTTACCCTAACCCTAACCCTACCCCTACCCCTAACTTTAACCTTAACCCGGACCCTAACCCTAATCCTTACCCTTACCTTTACCCTAACCCTAACCCTAAATTAACCCTAACTCTAACCCTAACCCTAGCCTTAACCTTAAACTTAACCCTAATCCTTACACTTACCCTTATCCTAAACCTAAACCAAACCCTAACCCTAACCCTAACCTTTACCCTTACCTTAACCCTAACCCTAACCCGAACCCGAACCCTCAACCTTACCCTTACCCTAAACCTAACACTAAACCTTACCCTAAACCTACACCTAACCCTAAACCTAACCCTTACCCTTACCTTAACCCTAACCCTAACCCTAAGCCTAACACTAACCCTAAAACATACACTTACCCTAACCCTAACACTTATCCTAACCCTAACCCTAACCCTAACCCTAAACCCTAACCCTAAACCTTAACCTAACCCTAACCCTAACGCTAAACCTAAACCTTACACTTACCCTAAGCCTAACTCTAACCCTATCCCGAACCATAACCCTAACCCTTACCCTAACCCTAACCCTAACGCTTACCCTAACCGTAACCCTAACCCTAACCTTAACCCTAACGCTAACTCTAACCCTAACCCTAATCCTTACCCTTACCCTAACCCTCACACTAATCCTAACCCTAACTCTTACCCTTACCCTAACCCTAACCCTAACCCTTACCCTAACCCTACCACTAATCCTAACCCTAACACTAACCCTTACCCTAACCCTAACTCTTACCCTACCCTAATCCTAACCCTAAACTTAACCCTAACCCTAACCCTAAATGTAATCCCTACCCTTACCCTAACCTTAACCCTAATCCTAATCCTAAACCTAACCCTAACCCTAACCTTAACCCTAACCCTAACCCAAACAATTGCACTTACCCTAACCCTAACCTTAACCCTTACCCTTACCCAAAAACTAACCCTAAACATAACCATAACCCTAACCATTAACATAACCTTAACCCTAATATTAACCCTAACCCTTACCCTATCTATAACTCTAACCGTAAACCCTAACCCGAAGCCTTAACCTAACCCTAACCCTAACGCTAATCCTAACCCTTACCCTTATCCTAACCCTAAACCTAACTCTAAGTCTAACCCAAACCCTAACCGTCACCCTTACCCTAATCGTACCCCTAACCCTTACAATAACCATAACACTAACCCTAACCCTAAACTTAACCCTATCCCTAACCCTAACCTTAACCCCAACCATAAACCTAACCCTAACCCTAACCCTAACCCTTACCGTTACTATAACCCTAACCCTAAACTTAACCCTACCCCTTACCCTAACCCTAACCCTAACGGTAAACCTTACCCTTACCCTAAACCTAACCCTAATCCTTACACTAAACCTAAACCTAACCCTAAACCTAACCCTTAACCTTACCTTAACCCTAACCTTAAACCTTACCCTTACCCTAACGCTAACCCTAATCCTAACCCAAACCCTAACGTAAACACATACTCTTACCCTAACCCTAACACTAACCCTTACCCTTACCCTACCCCTAACCCTAAACCTAACCCTAACCCTAACCCTAATCCGTACCTTTATCCTTACCCTAACCCTAAGCCTAACCCTTACCCTAACCCTAACCCTAACCTTAACCCCAACCCCAAACCTAACCCTAACCCTAACCCTAACCCTTACCCTAAACCTAACCCTCGTCCTAACCGTAACCCTTACCCTTACCCCAACCCTAACCCTAACCCTAACCCTTTCCATTACTCTAACTATAACCCTAACCATAACCCTAAACCTAACCCTAAACGTAACCTTAACCCTAACCCTTGTCCTTACACTAACCCTAATGCTAACCCTAACCTAACCCTGAACCTAACCCTAACACTGACCCTAACACTAACCCTAAAACTTACCCTTATCCTAAACCTAACCCTAACCTTTACCCTAAACCTAACCCTAACCCTAACCCTAACCCTTACACTAAACCTAACCCTAACCAAAACTCTAACCCTTACTTTACTTAACCCTAACCCTAACCCTTACCCTAACGCTAACCCTAACCCCAACACATACCCTAACCCTAACCCTAACCCTAACCCTAACCTAATCCTAAACCTAACGCTAAACCTAACCCTAACCCTATCCCTTACCCTAACCCTAACCTTAACCCCAACACTAAACCTAACCCTAACCCTAACCCTAACACTTACCCTTACCCAAAAACTACACATAAACCTAACCATAACCCTAACTCTAACCCTCACCCTTACCATAACCCTAACACTAACATTAACCCTAACCCTTACCCTAACCATAACACTAACCCTAAACCCTAACCCGAACCCTTAACCTAACCCTAACCCTAATCCTAAACCTTACCCTTACCCTAACCTTAAACCTAACTCTCACCCTAATCCTACGCCTAACCCTTACCACAACACTAACACTAACCATATTCTTAACCCTAACCCTAAGCCTAACACATACCCTAATCCTAACACAAACCCTAACCCTAACCGTAACACTAAATCTAAACCTAACTCTAACTGTAAACCTAACCCTTACCCTAAACATAACCCTAAACCTTAACCTTACCCTAAACATAACCCTAACCTTAACCCCAACCCTAAACCTAACCCTAACCCTAACCCTAACCCTAACCCTTACCCTAAACCTAACCCTCGTCCTAACCCTAACCCTTACCCTTACCCCAACCCTAACCCTAACCTTAACCCTAAACCTAACCCTAACATTAACCCTAACCATTACCCTAACCCTAACCCTAACCCTAACTCTTACCCTTACGCTAACCCTAACCCTAAACCAAACCGTAAACCTTACCCTTACCCTTACCCTAACCCTAAACCTAACCTTAACCCCAACACTAAACCTAACCCAAAACGTAAACCTAACCCTAAACCTTACCCTTACCCTAACCCTAACCCTAAGCCTAACCCTAATCTTAACCACAACCCTTACCCTAACCCTAACCCTAAAACTAACCATAACCCTAACCTTAACCCTAAACCTAACCCTAAACCTTACCATAACCCTAACCCTAATCCTAACCCTAGCCCTTCCCCTTCCCCTAACCCTAACCCTAAAACTAACCCTAACCCTAAAATTAACAATAATCCTTACCCTAACACTAACCCTAACCCTAATCCTTACCCTAACCCTAACCCTAACACTTACCCTTACCTTAACCCTAAACCTAACTCTAACCCTAACCTTATCCCTAACCCTAAACCTTCCCCTAACCCTAACCCTTACCCTAACCCTAACCCTACCCCTACCCCTAACTTTAACCTTAACCCGGACCCTAACCCTAATCCTTACCCTTACCTTTACCCTAACCCTAACCCTAAATTAACCCTAACTCTAACCCTAACCCTAGCCTTAACCTTAAACTTAACCCTAATCCTTACACTTACCCTTATCCTAAACCTAAACCAAACCCTAACCCTAACCCTAACCTTTACCCTTACCTTAACCCTAACCCTAACCCGAACCCGAACCCTCAACCTTACCCTTACCCTAAACCTAACACTAAACCTTACCCTAAACCTACACCTAACCCTAAACCTAACCCTTACCCTTACCTTAACCCTAACCCTAACCCTAAGCCTAACACTAACCCTAAAACATACACTTACCCTAACCCTAACCCTAACCATAACCGTAACCCTATACCTAACCCTAACTCTAACCCTACCCTAACCCTTACCCTAACCCTAACCCTAACCCTAACTCTTACCCTTACCCTAAACCTAACCCTAACCCTAACGTTAAACCCAACCCTAAACCCAAACCTAACCCTAACCCTAACCCTAACCTTACCCTAACCCTAACCCTAATCCTAACCCTAACTCTTACCCTTACCCTAATCCTAACCCTAACCATAAACCTTACCCTAACCAACCCTAACCCTACCCCTAACCCCAAACCTTACTCTTACCCTAAACCTAATCCTAACACTTACCCTAACCCTAAACATAACCCCAACACTAAACCTAACCCTAACCCTAACGCTAACTCTAACCCTAACACTTACCCTTAACCTAACCCTAACCCTAATACTAACCCTAACCCTAACCCTAACCTTAACCCTAACCCTAAAAGAAACCCTTACCCTAACCCTAACCCTAACCCTAATCTTAACCCCAACGCTAAACCTAACCCTAATCCTAACCCTAACACTTAACCTAACCCTAACACTAACCCTAACCCCTAACCCTAACCATAACACTAACCCTAACCCTTAACCGTATCCTAAACCTAACCCTAACCCTAACACGTACCCTTATTCTAAGCCCTACCCTAACCCTAACCCTAACCCTAACCCTTTCCCTTATCCTAACCCTAACCCTAACACTTAACCTTACCCTAACCCCTACCCTAACCCTAACACTAACCCTTACCCTAACCCTAACACTAACCCTAACCCCTAACCCTAACCCACACCCTAACCCAAACCCTAAACCCTAACCCTAACCCTAACACTAACCCCTAAACCTAACCCTAACCCTAAGTCTAACACTTTCCCTTATCCTAACCGTAACCCTAACCCTAACAATTACCCTTACCCTAACCCCTACCCTAACCCTAACCCTAACCCTAGCCCTTACACTAACCCTAACCCTAACTCTAACCCTTAACATAACACTAAGAGTAACCCTAACCCCGAACCCTAACCCTAACCATAACCCTAACCCCCAAACCTAACCCTAAGCCTAACCCTTACCCTTATCCTAACCCTCACCCTAACCCTAAACCTACCCCTTATCCTAACCCTAACCCTAAACCTAACCCTTACCATTACCCTAACCCTAAACCTAAACCTAAACCTAACCATAACCCTTAGCCTTACCCTAACCATAACCCTAACCCCCAAACCTAACCCTAACCCTAACCCTAACCCTTACCCTTATCCTAACCCTAACCCTAACCCTAAACCTAACCCTTACCCTAACCCTAAACCTAACCCTAGCCCTAACCCTAAACCTAACACTAACCCTAACCCTAAACCTAACACTTACCCTAACCCTAACCCTAACCCTAACCCCTACCATAACCCTAAACCTACCCCTAAACCTAATTCTAATCCTTACCCTAATCCTAACCCTAAACCTAACACTTACCCTAACCCTAACTGTAACCCTAACCCTAAACCTAAGACTTACCATTACGCTAAACCTAACTCTAACCCTTACCCTAACCCTAACAAGAACCCTAACTCTTATCCTTACCAGAACCCTAACCCTAAATCTAACCCTAACACTAACCCTAACCCTATCTCTAACCCTTACCCTTACCCTAAAAATAACCCTAAACCTAAACCTAACCCTAACCTTAACCCTAACACCTAAACCTAACCTTAACTGTAACCCTTACCCTTCCCCTAACCCTAAACCTAACCCTAGCCCTAACCCTAACCCTAACACTTACCCTAACAATAAACCTAACCCGAACCCTTACCCTTACCCTAAACCTAACCCTAATCTTAACCCCAACCCTAAACCTAACCCTAACCCAACCCTAACCCTTACCCTAACCCTAACCCTAACCCTAACCATAACACTTAACCTTACCCTAACCCTAACCCTTATCCTAACCCTAACCCTAACCCTAAACCTTAATTTAACCCTAACACTAACCCTAACCCCTAACCCTAACCCTTACCCTAAACCTTAACCTAATCGTAACCCTAACCCTTATCCTTACCCTAAACCTTAACCTAACACTAACCCTAACCCTAACCCTAAACCTAACACTTACCCTAACCCTAACCCTAACCCTTACTCTAACCTTACCCCTAACCCTAACCCTAACACTAACGCTAACCCTAACCCTAACCCTAACACGTACACTTACCCTAAACCTAAACCTAACCCTAACCCTTACCCTAACCCTAAACTTAACGCAAAACCTAACCATTACCCTAACAATATCCCTACACCTAACCCCTAACCATAACCATTAACGTAACCCTAAGCCTAATCCTAACCTTTACCCTTACCCTAACCGTAAACCTAACTCTAACCCTAAACCTAACCCTAACCCTAAACTTAAACCTAAACCTAACCTTAACCATAACCATAACCCTAACCCCAAACCTTTCCCTTACGCTAACCCTAACCCTAAACCTAACCCTAACCCAAACGCTAAACCTAACGTTAACCCTAACACTAACCCTAACCCTTACTCTTACACTAACCCTATATCTAAAACTAACCCTACTCCTAACCCTAACCCTAACCCTGACCCTAACACTTAACCTTAACCTAACCCTAACCCTAAACCTAACCGTAACCCTTACCCTAACCCAAAACCTAACCCTAACCCTAATCTTAACCCTAACCCTAACCCTAACCCTTACCCTAACCCTAACCCTAAACCTAACCCTAACCCTAACCCTAACCCTAACTCAAACCTTAAACCTAAACCTAACCCTAACCCTTCCCCTTCCCCTAACCCTAACCTAAACCTAACACTAACCCAATACCTAACCCTAACCCTAACCCTAACCGCTAACCCCTAACCCTGAACCTAACCCTAACCCTTACCCTTACCCTAACCCTAACCTAAACCTAACACTAACCCTAACCATAACCCTAACCCTAACCCTAAGCTTAATGCTAGTCCTAAACTTAACCCTAACCCTTAACTTAGCCCTAACACTAACCCTAACCCTTACCCTTTCCCTAACCCTAACCCAAAGCCTAACTCTAACCCTTACCCTTACCTGAAACCTAAAACTAAACCTAACCCTAAGCCTAACCCTAACCCTAACCCTAACCTTAACCCAAACCCTAACCCTAACCCTAACCCTTTCCCTTACCCTAACCCTAACCCTAAACCTAACCGTAACCCTAACTCTAACCCTTACCCTAAACTTAACCGTATACCTAAACATAACCATAACCCTTACCCTAACACCTAACCCTAATCCTAAACCTAACCCTTACCCTTACCCTAACCCTAACCCTAGCCCTTACCCTAACCCTAACCCTAACCTAACACTAACCCTAACCCTTACCCTAACAATTACTCTTACCCTAACCCCTACTCTAACCATAACCCTAAACCTAAACCTTACTGTAACCCTAACCCTAACCCTAAACCTTACCCTTACCCTAACCCTAAGCCTAACCCTAACCCTAAACGTAACCCTTACCCTTACCCTAAACCTAACCCTAACCCTATCCATAAACCTTACCTTACCCTAAACCTAACCCTTACCCTTACCCTATTCCTAACACTAACCCTAAACCTAACCCTAACCCTAACCCTAACCCTTACCCTTACCATAACCCTTACCCTAACCCTAACCTAACCCTAACCCTAACCATAAACCTTACCCTTACCCTAACCTTAACCCTTACCTTTACCCTAACCCTAACTCTAACCCTAAACCTAACCCTAACCCTTACCATCACCCTAACCCTAACCCTAACTCTAACCCTTCCCTTAACCCTAACCCTTACCCTAACCCTAACCATAACACTTATCCTTACCCTAACCCTAACCCTAACCCTAACCCTTGCCCTAACCCTAACCATAACCCTTACCTTAACCCTAGCCCTAACCCTTAACCTAATTCTAACCCTAACCCTAACCCTTACCCTTAATCAAACCCTAAATCTAACCCAACCCTAAGCCTAACCCTAACAAGAACCCTTACCCTAACCCTAACCTTAACGCTTACCCTAACCCTTACCCTAACCCTAATCATAACCCTAACCCAAACCCTCACCCTTACCCTTAACCTAACCGAAACCCTAAACCTAAGCCTAAACCTAACCCTAACCCTAACTCAAACCTTAACCCTAAACCTAATCCAAACCTTGCCCTTACCCTAACCCTAACCTAAACCTAACACTAACGCTAACCCTAACCCTAACCCTAACCCTAACCCTAACCCTTATCCTTACCCTAACCCTAACCCTAACCCTAACCCTAACCCTAACCTCTAACCCTAACCCTAACCCTAACCCTTACCCTTATCCAACCCCTAACCCAACGCTAACACTTACCCTTACCCTAACCCCTACAATAACCCTAACTCTAACCCTACCCCTTACCCTAACTCTAACGCTAACCCTAACCCTTACACTTAACTTAACCCTAAACCTATCCCTAACCCTATCTCTTACCCTTACCCTAACCCTAACCTTAACCCTAACCATAAACGATACCCTTACCCTAAACCTAATCCTTACCCTTACCCTTCCGCTAACGCTAACACTAAATCTAACCCTAACCCTAACCCTTACCCTTACCATAACCCTAAACCGAACCTTAAAACCCGACCCTAAACCTAACCCTAACCCCAAATCTAACCCTTACACTTACCCTTACTCTAACCCTAACCCTAAACCTAACACTAACCCTAACCCTAACCCTAACCATTACCCTAACCCTAACTCTAATCCTAACCCTAGCCCTTACCCTTACCCTAACCCTAACCCTAACCCTAAACCTAAACCTAACCCTAACCCAAACTCTTACCTTGAACCTAACCCTAACCATAACCCTAAACCTAAACCTAACCCTAACCCTATTCCTAACCTCTACCCTTACCATAACTCTAAACCTAACTCTAACCCTTACCCTTACCCTAACTCTTATCCTTACCCTAACCCTAAGCCTAAACATAACACTAACCCTAACTGCTACCCTAACCCTAACCCTAACCCTAACCCTAACCCTAGCCCTTACCCTTACCCTAACCCTAACCCTAACCCTAAACCTAACCCTAACCCTAACCCAAACCCTTACCCTTACCCTAACCCTAACCCTAACCCTAAACCTATACCTAACCATAACCCGAACTCTAACCGTTATCCTTACCCTAACCCTAAGCCTAAACATAGCACTAACCCTAACTGCTACCCTAACCCTAACCCTAAACCTAACCCTAACCCTAACCCTAACCCTAACCTTAACCCTAAACTTTAACCTTATCCTAACCCTAACCCTAACCCTAAACCTAACCCTTACCCTTTCCCAAACCCTAACACTAACTCTAACCCTAACACTTAACCTTAACCTAACCCTAACCCTAAACCTAAGTCTAACCCTAACCCTAACCCTAACCTTAACCCTAACCCTAAACCTAAACCTAACACTAATCTTACCATAACACAAAACCTAACCCTAACCCTTACCCTAACCCTAACCCTAATGCTAAACCTAATCTTAACCCTAACCCTAACACTAACCCTTACCCTTACCCTAACCCTAACCCTAATCCTAACCCTAACCCTAACCCTAACCCTAACTCAAACCTTAACCCTAAACCTAACCCTAACCCTTGCCCTTACCCTAACCCTAACCTAAACCTAACACTAACCCTATCCCTAAACCTAACCCTAACCCTAACGCCTAACCCTCAACCTAACCCTAACCCTTACCCTTACCCTAACACTAACAATAACCCTAACCCTAACCCTAACCCTAAAACTAACCCTAAGCTTAATGCTAGTCCTAACCCTAACCCTTAACTTAGCCCTAACACTAACCCTAACCCTTACCCTTTCCCTAACCCTAACCCAAGCCTAACTCTAACCCTTACCCTTACCCTAAACCTAACCATAAACCTAACCCAGAGCCTAACCCTAACCCTAACCCTAACCCTAACACTTAACCTTAACCTAACCCTAACCCTAAACCTAACCGTAACCCTTACCCTAACCCAAAACCTAACCCTAACCCTAATCTTAACCCTAACCCTAACCCTAACCCTTACCCTAACCCTAACCCTAAACCTAACCCTAACCCTAACCCTAACCCTAACCCTAACTCAAAACTTAAACCTAAACCTAACCCTAACCCTTCCCCTTCCCCTAACCCTAACCTAAACCTAACACTAAGCCAATCCCTAACCCTAACCCTAACCCCTAACCCTGAACCTAACCCTAACCCTTACCCTTACCCTAACCCTAACCTAAACATAACACTAACCCTAACCATAACCCTAACCCTAACCCTAAGCTTAATGCTAGTCCTACACCTTACCCTAACCCTTAACTTAGCCCTAACACTAACCCTAACCCTTACCCTTTCCCTAACCCTAAACCAAAGCCTAACTCTAACCCTTACCCTTACCTGAAACCTAAAACTAAACCTAACCCTAAGCCTAACCCTAACCCTAACCTTAACCCAAACCCTAACCCTAACCCTAACCCTTTCCCTTACCCTAACCCTAACCCTAAACCTAACCGTAACCCTAACTCTAACCCTTACCCTAACCTTAACCGTATACCTAAACATAACCATAACCCTTACCCTAACACCTAACCCTAATCCTAAACCTAACCCTTACCCTAACCCTAGCCCTTACCCTAACCCTAACCCTAACCTATCACTAACCCTAAACTTTACCCTAACAATTACTCTTACCCTAACCCCTACCCTAACCATAACCCTAAACCTAACCCTTACCGTAACCCTAACCCTAATCCTAAACCTTACCCTTACCCTAACCCTAAGCCTAACCCTAACCCTAAACCTAATCCTTACCCTTACCCTAAACCTAACCCTAACCCTATCCATAAACCTTACCTTACCCTAAACCTAACCCTTACCCTTACCCTAATCCTAACACTAACCCTAAACCTAACCCTAACCCTAACCCTAACCCTTACCCTTACCATAACCCTTACCCTAACCCTAACCTAACCCTAACCCTAACCCTAACCATAAACCTTACCCTTACCCTAACCTTAACCCTTACCTTTACCCTAACCCTAACTCTAACACTAAACCTAACCCTAACCCTTACAATTACCGTAACCCTAACCCTAACCCTAAGCCTTCCCTTAACCCTAACCCTTACCCTTACCCTAACTATAACCCTAACCCTAAACCTTACCCTCACCCTAACCCTAACCTTAAACCTAACCCTAACCCTACCCCTAAACCTAACCTCAACCCTAACACTTATCCTTAACCTAACCCTAACCCTAACCCTAACCCTTACCCTAACCCTAACCATAACCCTTACCTTAACCCTAACCCTAACCCTTAACCTAACCCTAACCCAACCTTAAGCCTAACCCTAACAAGAACCCTTACCCTAACCCTAAACTTAACGCTTACCCTAACCCTAACCCTAACCCTAATCATACCCCTAACCCAAACCCTCACCCTTACCCTTAACCTAACCGTAACCCTAAACCTAAGCCTAAACCTAACCCTAACCCTAACTCAAACCTTAACCCTAAACCTAATCCAAACCTTGCCCTTACCCTAACCCTAACCTAAACCTAACACTAACCCTAAACCTAACCCTAACCCTTATCCTTACCCTAATCCTAACCCTAACCCTAACCTCTAACCCTAACCCTAACCCTAACCCTTACCCTTATCCAACCCCTAACCCAACGCTAACACTTACCCTTACCCTAACCCCTACAATAACCCTAACTCTAACCCTACCCCTTACCCTAACTCTAACGCTAACCCTAACCCTTACACTTACCTTAACCCTAAACCTATCCCTAACCCTATCCCTCACCCTTACCCTAACCCTAACCTTAACCCTAACCCTAAACGATACCCTACCCTAAACCTAATCCTTACCCTTACCCTACCGCTAACGCTAACACTAAATCTAACCCTAACCCTAACCCTTACCCTTACCATAACCCTAAACCTAACCTTAAAACCCGACCCTAAACCTAACCCTAACCCCAAATCTAACCCTTACCCTTACCCTTACTCTAACCCTAACCCTAAACCTAACACTAACCCTAACCCTAACCCTAACCATTACCCTAACCCTAACTCTAATCCTAACCCTAGCCCTTACCCTTACCCTAACCCTAACCCTAACCCTAAACCTAACACTAACCCTAACCCAAACTCTTACACTTACCATAACCCTAACCCTAACCCTAAACCTAAATCTAACCCTAACCCTAATCCTAACCCCTACCCTTACCATAACTCTAAACCTAAACCTAACCCTTACCCTTACCCTAACTCTTATCCTTACCCTAAACCTAACCCTAAACATAACACTAACCCTAACTGCTACCCTAACCCTAACCCTAACCCTAACCCTAGCCCTTACCCTTACCCTAACCATAACCCTAACCCTAACCCTAAACCTAACCCTAACCCTAACCCAAACCCTTACCCTTACCCTAACCCTAACCCTAAACCTAAACCTAAACCTAACCCTAACCCGAACTCTAACCGTTATCCTTACCCTAACCCTAAGCCTAAACAGAACACTAAATCTAACTCCTACCCTAACCCTAACCCTAAACCTAACCCTAACCCTAACCCTAACCCTAACCTTAACCCTAAACTTTAACCTAACCCTAACCCTAACCCCAACCCTAAACCTAACCCTTACCCTTTCCCAAACCCTAACACTAACTCTAACCCTAACACTTAAACTTAACCTAACCCTAACCCTAAACCTAAGTCTAACCCTAACCCTAACCCTAACCTTAACCCTAACCTTACACCTAAACCTAACCCTAATCTTACCCTAACCCTAACCCTAACGCTAAACCTAATCTTAACCCTAACCCTAACACTAACCCTTACCCTTACCCTAACCCTAACCCTAATCCTAACCCTAACCCTAACCCTAACCCTAACTCAAACCTTAACCCTAAACCTAACCCTAACCCTTGCCCTTACCCTAACCCTAACCTAAACCTAACACTAACCCTATCCCTAACCCTAACCCTAACCCTAACGCCTAACCCTCAACCTAACCCTAACCCTTACCCTTACCCTAACACTAACAATAACCCTAACCCTAACCCTAACCCTAAAACTAACTCTAAGCTTAATGCTATTCCTAAACCTAACCCTAACCCTTAACTTAGCCCTAACACTAAACCTAACCCTTACCCTTTCCCTAACCCTAACCCAAAGCCTAACTCAAACCCTTACCCTTACCCTAAACCTAACCATAAACCTAACCCAAAGCCTAACCCTAACCCTAAGCCTAACCCTACCCCTAACCCTAACCCTTACCCTTACCCTAACCCTAACCCTAAACCTAATCCTAAACCTAACCCTAAGCCTAACCCTAACCGTAACCTAACCTTAACCCTAACCCTAACCCTAACCCTTACCCTTACCCTAACCCTAACCCTAAACCTAACCGTAACCCTAACCCTAACCATTACCCTAACCTTAACTGTATACATAAACCTAACCCTAACCCTTACCCTAACACCTAACCCTAATCCTATCCCTAACCCTTACCCTTACCCTAACCCTAACCCTAGCCCTTACCCTAACACTAACCCTAACCCTAACCCCTACCCTTACCCTAACCCTAAACCTAACACTAACAATTACCCTTACCCTAACCCCTACCCTAACCCTAACCCCTACCCTAACCCTAACCCTAACCCTAACCCTTACCGTAACCCTAACCCTAACCCTAAACCTTACCCTTACCCTAACCCTAAGCCTAACCCTAACCCTAACCCTAAACCTAACAATTACCCTTACCCTAAACCTAACCCTAACCCTAACCATAAACGTTACCTTACCCTAAACCTAACCCTTACCCTTACCCTAATCCTAACACTAACCCTAACCATAAACCTTACCTTACCCTAAACCTAACCCTAAAACTTACCCTTACCCTAACCCTAACCCTAACCCTAAACCTAACCCTAACCCTAACCATAAACCTTACCCTTACCCTAAACTTAACCCTTACCTTTACCCTAACCCTAACCGTAAACCTAAACCTAACCCTAACCCTTACCGTTACTCTAACCTTAACATTAACCCTAAACCTAACCCTAACCCTTCCCTTAACCCTAACGCTTACCCTTACCCTAATCCTAAGCCTAACCCTAAACCTTACACTTACCCTAACCCTAACCTTAAACCTAACCCTAACCATTACCCTTGCCCTCACGCCAACCCTAATCTTAAACCTAACCATAACCCTAACCCTAACCCTAACCTTAAACCTAACACTTATCCTAACCCTAACCCTAACCCTAACCCTTACCCTAACCCTAACCATAACCCTTACCTTAACCCTAACCCTAACCCTTAACCTTACCCTAACCCTAACCCTTACCCTTAAGCAAACCCTAAACCTAACCCAAACCTAAGCCTAACCGTAACAAGAACCCTTACCCTAACCCTTACCTTAACGCTTACCCTAACCCTAACCCTAATCATAACTCTTACCCAAACCCTCAACCTTACCCTTAACCTAACCCTAACCCTAAACCTAAGCCTAACCCTAAACCTAACCGTAACCTTAACCCTAACGTTTACCCTAACCCTGACCCTAAACCTAACCCTAAACCTAACCCTTACCCTTTCCCAAACCCTAATCCTAACTCTAACACTAACACTTAACCTTAACCTAACCCTAACCCTAAACCTAAGCCTAACCCTAACCCTAACCCTAACCCTAATCTTAACCCTAACCCTAAACCTAAACCTAACCCTAACCCTTACCCTAACCCAAAACCTAACCCTAACCCTTACCCTAACCCTATCCCTAACCCTAATCTTAACCCTAACCCTAACCCTAAACCTTGCGCTTACCCTAACCCTAACCCTAATCCTAACCATAACCCTAACCCTAACCCTAACCCTAACCTTGCGCTTACCCTAACCCTAACCCTAATCCTAACCCTAACCCTAACCCTAATCCTTACCCTTACCCTAACCCTAACCCTAATCCTAACCCTAACCCTAACCCTAACTCAAACCTTAACCCTAAACCTAACCCTAACCCTTGCCCTTACCCTAACCCTAACCTAAACCTAACCGTAACCCTAACCCTAACCATTACCTAACCTTAACCGTATACATAAACCTAACCCTAACCCTTACCCTAACACCTATCCCTAACCCTAACCCTAAACACAACCCCCTAACCTCAACCTAACCCTAACCCTTACCCTTACCCTAACCCTAATCTAAACCTAATACTAACACTAACCCTAACCCTAACCCTAACCCTAAACCTAACCCTAAGCTTAATGCTAGTCCTAACCCTAACCCTAACCCTTAACTTAGCCCTAACACTAACCCTAACCCTAACCCAAAGCCTAACTCTAACCCTTACCCTTACACTAAACCTAACCCTAAACCTAACCCTAAGCCTAACCCTAACCCTAACCCTAACCTTAACCCTAACCCTAACCCTAAACCTAACCCTTACCCTTACCCTAACCCTAACCTAACCTAACCGTAACCCTAACACTAACCCTTACCCTAACCTTAACCGTATACTTAAACCTAACCCTAACCCTTACCCTAACACCTAACACTAATCCTAACCCTAACCCTAACCCATACCCTTACCCTAACCCTAACCCTAGCCCTTACCCTAACACTAACCGTAACCCTAACCCCTACCCTTACCCTAACCCTAAACCTAACACTAACCCTAACCCTTACCCTAACAATTACCCTTACCCTTACCCCTACCCTAACCCTAATCCTAACCCTAACCCTAAACCTTACCCTTACACTAACCCTAAGCCTAACCCTAACCCTAACCCTAAACCTAACCCTTACCCTTACCCTAAACCTAACCCTAACCCTAACCATAAACCTTACCTTTCCCTAAACCTAACCCTTACCCTTACCCTCATACTAACCGTAACCCTAAACCTATCCCTAACCCTATCCCTTACCCTTACCCTAACCCTAACCTTAACCCTAACCCTAAACGATACCCTACCCTAAACCTAATCCTTACCCTTACCCTACCGCTAACGCTAACACTAAATCTAACCCTAACCCTAACCCTTACCCTTACCATAACCCTAAACCTAACCTTAAAACCCGACCCTAAACCTAACCCTAACCCCAAATCTAACCCTTACCCTTACCCTTACTCTAACCCTAACCCTAAACCTAACACTAACCCTAACCCTAACCCTAACCATTACCCTAACCCTAACTCTAATCCTAACCCTAGCCCTTACCCTTACCCTAACTCTAACCCTAACCCTAAACCTAACCCTAACCCTAACCCAAACTCTTACACTTACCATAACCCTAACCCTAACCCTAAACCTAAATCTAACCCTAACCCTAATCCTAACCCCTACCCTTACCATAACTCTAAACCTAAACCTAACCCTTACCCTTACCCTAACTCTTATCCTTACCCTAAACCTAAACCTAAACATAACACTAACCCTAACTGCTACCCTAACCCTAACCCTAACCCTAACCCTAACCCTAGCCCTTACCCTTACCCTAACCATAACCCTAACCCTAACCCTAAACCTAACCCTAACCCTAACCCAAACCCTTACCCTTACCCTAACCCTAACCCTAACCCTAAACCTAAACCTAACCCTAACCCGAACTCTAACCGTTATCCTTACCCTAACCCTAAGCCTAAACAGAACACTAAATCTAACTCCTACCCTAACCCTAACCCTCAACCTAACCCTAACCCTAACCCTAACCCTAACCTTAACCCTAAACTTTAACCTAACCCTAACCCTAACCCCAACCCTAAACCTAACCCTTACCCTTTCCCAAACCCTAACACTAACTCTAACCCTAACACTTAAACTTAACCTAACCCTAACCCTAAACCTAAGTCTAACCCTAACCCTAACCCTAACCTTAACCCTAACCTTACACCTAAACCTAACCCTAATCTTACCCTAACACAAAACCTAACCCTAACCCTTACCCTAACCCTAACCCTAACGCTAAACCTAATCTTAACCCTAACCCTAACACTAACCCTTACCCTTACCCTAACCCTAACCCTAATCCTAACCCTAACCCTAACCCTAACCCTAACTCAAACCTTAACCCTAAACCTAACCCTAACCCTTGCCCTTACCCTAACCCTAACCTAAACCTAACACTAACCCTATCCCTAACCCTAACCCTAACCCTAACGCCTAACCCTCAACCTAACCCTAACCCTTACCCTTACCCTAACACTAACAATAACCCTAACCCTAACCCTAACCCTAAAACTAACTCTAAGCTTAATGCTATTCCTAACCCTAACCCTAACCCTTAACTTAGCCCTAACACTAAACCTAACCCTTACCCTTTCCCTAACCCTAACCCAAAGCCTAAGTCAAACCCTTACCCTTACCCTAAACCTAACCATAAACCTAACCCAAAGCCTAACCCTAACCCTAAGCCTAACCCTACCCCTAACCCTAACCCTTACCCATACCCTAACCCTAACCCTAAACCTAATCCTAAACCTAACCCTAAGCCTAACCCTAACCGTAACCTAACCTTAACCCTAACCCTAACCCTAACCCTTACCCTTACCCTAACCCTAACCCTAAACCTAACCGTAACCCTAACCCTAACCATTACCCTAACCTTAACTGTATACATAAACCTAACCCTAACCCTTACCCTAACACCTAACCCTAATCCTAACCCTAACCCTTACCCTTACCCTAACCCTAACCCTAGCCCTTACCCTAACACTAACCCTAACCCTAACCCCTACCCTTACCCTAACCCTAAACCTAACACTAACAATTACCCTTACCCTAACCCCTACCCTAACCCTAACCCCTACCCTAACCCTAACCCTAACCCTAACCCTTACCGTAACCCTAACCCTAACCCTAAACCTTACCCTTACCCTAACCCTAAGCCTAACCCTAACCCTAACCCTAAACCTAACAATTACCCTTACCCTAAACCTAACCCTAACCCTAACCATAAACCTTACCTTACCCTAAACCTAACCCTTACCCTTACCCTAATCCTAACACTAACCCTAACCATAAACCTTACCTTACCCTAAACCTAACCCTAAAACTTACCCTTACCCTAACCCTAACCCTAACCCTAAACCTAACCCTAACCCTAACCATAAACCTTACCCTTACCCTAAACTTAACCCTTACATTTACCCTAACCCTAACCGTAAACCTAAACCTAACCCTAACCCTTACTGTTACTCTAACCTTAACATTAACCCTAAACCTAACCCTAACCCTTCCCTTAACCCTAACGCTTACCCTTACCCTAATCCTAAGCCTAACCCTAAACCTTACACTTACCCTAACCCTAACCTTAAACCTAACCCTAACCATTACCCTTGCCCTCACGCCAACCCTAATCTTAAACCTAACCATAACCCTAACCCTAACCCTAACCTTAAACCTAACACTTATCCTAACCCTAACCCTAACCCTAACCCTTACCCTAACCCTAACCATAACCCTTACCTTAACCCTAACCCTAACCCTTAACCTTACCCTAACCCTAACCCTTACCCTTAAGCAAACCCTAAACCTAACCCAAACCTAAGCCTAACCGTAACAAGAACCCTTACCCTAACCCTTACCTTAACGCTTACCCTAACCCTAACCCTAATCATAACTCTTACCCAAACCCTCAACCTTACCCTTAACCTAACCCTAACCCTAAACCTAAGCCTAACCCTAAACCTAACCGTAACCTTAACCCTAACGTTTACCCTAACCCTGACCCTAAACCTAACCCTAAACCTAACCCTTACCCTTTCCCAAACCCTAATCCTAACTCTAACACTAACACTTAACCTTAACCTAACCCTAACCCTAAACCTAAGCCTAACCCTAACCCTAACCCTAACCCTAATCTTAACCCTAACCCTAAACCTAAACCTAACCCTAACCCTTACCCTAACCCAAAACCTTACCCTAACCCTTACCCTAACCCTATCCCTAACCCTAATCTTAACCCTAACCCTAACCCTAAACCTTGCGCTTACCCTAACCCTAACCCTAATCCTAACCCTAACCCTAACCCTAACCCTAACCCTAACCTTGCGCTTACCCTAACCCTAACCCTAATCCTAACCCTAACCCTAACCCTAATCCTTACCCTTACCCTAACCCTAACCCTAATCCTAACCCTAACCCTAACCCTAACTCAAACCTTAACCCTAAACCTAACCCTAACCCTTGCCCTTACCCTAACCCTAACCTAAACCTAACCGTAACCCTAACCCTAACCATTACCCTAACCTTAACCGTATACATAAACCTAACCCTAACCCTTACCCTAACACCTATCCCTAACCCTAACCCTAAACACAACCCCCTAACCTCAACCTAACCCTAACCCTTACCCTTACCCTAACCCTAATCTAAACCTAATACTAACACTAACCCTAACCCTAACCCTAACCCTAAACCTAACCCTAAGCTTAATGCTAGTCCTAACCCTAACCCTAACCCCTAACTTAGCCCTAACACTAACCCTAACCCTAACCCAAAACCTAACTCTAACCCTTACCCTTACACTAAACCTAACCCTAAACCTAACCCTAAGCCTAACCCTAACCCTAACCCTAACCTTAACCCTAACCCTAACCCTAAACCTAACCCTTACCCTTACCCTAACCCTAACCCTAACCTAACCGTAACCCTAACACTAACCCTTACCCTAACCTTAACCGTATACTTAAACCTAACCCTAACCCTTACCCTAACACCTAACACTAATCCTAACCCTAACCCTAACCCATACCCTTACCCTAACCCTAACCCTAGCCCTTACCCTAACACTAACCGTAACCCTAACCCCTACCCTTACCCTAACCCTAAACCTAACACTAACCCTAACCCTTACCCTAACAATTACCCTTACCCTTACCCCTACCCTAACCCTAACCCTAACCCTAACCCTAAACCTTACCCTTACACTAACCCTAAGCCTAACCCTAACCCTAACCCTAAACCTAACCCTTACCCTTACCCTAAACCTAACCCTAACCCTAACCATAAACCTTACCTTTCCCTAAACCTAACCCTTACCCTTACCCTAAACCTAACCATAACCCTAACCATAAACCTTACCTTTCCCTAAACCTAACCCTTACCCTTACCCTCATACTAACCGTAACCCTAAACCTAACCCTAACCCTAACCCTAACCCTTACCCTTACCCTAACCCTAACCCTAACCATAAACCTTACCCTTACCCTAACCTTAACCCTTACCTTTACCCTAACCCTAACCCTAAATCTAAACCTAAACCTAACTCTAACCCTTACCATTACCCTAGTCCTAAGCCTAACCCTAACGCTTACCCTTACCCTAACCCTAACCTTAAATCTAACACTAACCCTTACCCTTGCCCTCACCCTAACCCTAACCTTAAACCGAACCCTTACCCTAACCCTAACCCTAACCTTAACCCTAACACTTGTCGTTATCCTAACCCTAACCCTAACCCTAACTCTTACCCTAATCCTAACCATAACCCTTACCTTAACCTTAACCCTAACCCTTAACCTAACCCTAACCCTAACCCTAACCCTTACCCTTAACCAAACCCTAAACCTAACCCTACTCTAAGCCTAACCCTAACAAGAACCCTTAACCTAACCCTAACCTTAACGCTTACCCTAACCCTAACCCTAACCCTAACCCTAATCATAACGCTAACCCAAACCCTCACTGTTACCCTTAACCTAACCCTAACCCTAAACATAAGCCTAACCCTAACCCTAAATCTAACTCAAACCTTAACCCTAAACCTAACCCTAACCCTTGCCCTTACCCTAACCCTAACCTAAACCAAACACTAACCCTAACCCTAACCCTAACCCTAACCCTAACCCTAACCCTTATCCTTACCCTAACCCTAACCATAACTCTAACCCTAACCTCTAACCCTAACCCTAACCCTTACACTTATCCTAACCCTAACCCAACCCTAACACTTACCCTTACCCTAACACCTACACTAACCCTAACCCTAACCCTTACCCTAACTCTAACCCTAACCCTAACCCTTACACTTACCCTAACCCTAAACCTAACCCTAACCCTATCCCTTACCCTTACCCTAACCCTAACCTTAACCCTAACCCTAACCTTATCCTTTCCCTAAACCTAACCCTTTTCCTTACCCTAACGCTGACCCTAACACTAAATCTAACCCTAACCCTAACCCTTACCCTTACCCCAACCCTAAACCTAACCTTAAAGCCCAACCCTAAACCTAACCCTAACCCCAAATCTAACCCTTACCCTTACCCTTACTCTAAACCTAACCCTAAACCTAATGCTAACACTAACCCTAACCCTAACCATTACCCTAACCCTAACCCTAATCCTAACCCTAGCCCTTACCCTTACCCTAACCCTAACCCTAACCCAAAACCTAACCCTAAGCCTACCTCAAACCCTTACCCTTACCTTAACCCTAACCCTATCCCTAAACCTAAACCTAACCCTAACCCGAACTCTAACCCTTATCCTTACGCTAACACTAACCTTAAACCTAACCCTTACCCTAATCCTAACCCTTACCCTTACCATAACCCTAAACCTAACCCTAACCCTAACCCTTACCCTAAATCTTATCATTACCCTAACCCTAAGCCTAAACATAACACTAACCCTAACCTCTACCCTAACCCTAACCCTTACCCTTACCCTAACCCTAACCCTAACCCTAATGCTAACCCTAACCCTAACCCTACCCCTTACCCGAAACCTAACCCTAACCCTAATCCTTACCCTAACTCTAAACCTAACACTAACCCTTACCCTTTAACTAACCCTAACCCTAACAATAACCCTTACCCTTACCCTAACCCTAATCCAAACCTAACCCTAACCCTACCATAACCCTAACAATTACCCTTACCCTAACTCTAACCCTAACCCTTACACTTACCATAACCCTAACCCTAACTCTAACCCTAACGATAACCCTAACTCTAATCCTAAACCTTACCCTAAACCTAATGCTAAAACTAAACTCAACCTTAACCCTAACCCTAACCCTTAACCTTACCCTAACCCTAACACTAAACCTAACCCTAACCCTAATCCTAAACTTTAAGCTTACCCTAACCCTAAACATAAACCTAAACCTAATCCTATCCCTAACCCTAATTCCTAAACCTAACCCTAACCCTAACCCTAACCTTTACTCTTACCCAAACCCTAACCCTAACCCTAACACTAACACTTACCCTAAACCTAACCCTAACCCTAACCCTAACCCTAACCCCTACCCTTACCCTATCCCTAAACCTGACACTAACCCTAACACTTACCCTAACAATTACCCTTACCCTAACCCTAACCCTAACCCTTACCCTTTTCCTAACCCTAACCCTAACCTTAACCCCAACCCTAAACCTAACCCTAAACCTAACCCTTACCCTAACACTTACCCTAAGCCTAACCCTAACCCTAACACTTACCCTTACCCTAACCCCTACACTAACCCTAACCCTAACCCTAACCCTTACCCTAAACCTAACCCTAACTCTAACCCTTAACCTAACCCTAACCCTAACCCTAACCCTAACCTTACCCTTATTCAAACCCTAACCCTAACCCTAACACTTAACCTTACCATAACCCCTACTCTAACCCTAAGCCTAACCCTTACGCTAACCCTAACTCTAACCCTAACATCTAACCATAACCCACACCCTAACCCTAAACCTAACCCTAACCCCTAACCCTAACCCTAACCTTAACGCCTAACCCTAACCCTAACCCTAACTCTAACACTTACCCTTATCCTAACCGTAACCCTAACCCTAACACTTACCCTTACCATAACCCCTACCCAAACCCTAACCCTAACCCTAACCCTTAACCATTACCCTAACCCTAACCCTAACCCTAACCCTTACCATAACCCCATCCCTACACGGAAATCTAATTCTAACCCTTACCCTAACCCTAACCCTAACCCTAACACTTACCATTACCCTAAACCTAACTCTAAACCTTACCTTAAACCCTAACCCTAACCCTAACCGTAACCCTAACCCTAAGTCTTATCCTTACCCTAACCCTAACCCTAAACCTATCCCTAACACTAACCCTAACCCTAACCCTTACACTTACCCTTAACCTAAGCCTAACCCTAACCCTAAACCTAACCCTAACATTAACCCTAACACCTAACCCTTACCCTAACCCTAATCCTTACCCTTACCCTAACCCTAAACCTAAACCTAACCCGAACTCTACCTCTTTTCCTCACCCTAACCCTAACACTAAAACTAAACCTAATCCTAAACCTAACCCTTACGCTTCCCTAACCCTAACCCTAAACCTAAACCTAATCCTAACCCTAACCCTAACCCCTAACCCTAACCCTAACCCTAACCCTAACATTTACCCTTACCCAAACCCTAAACCTAACCCCAACCCTAACACTTACCCTAACCTTAACCATAACCCTAACCCTTACCCTTTTCCTAACCCTAACCCTAACCTTAACCCCAACCCTAAACCTAACCCTAAACCTAACCCTTACCCTAACACTTACCCTAACCCTAACCCTAACACTTACCCTTACCCTAACCCCTAACCTAACCCTAACCCTAACCCTAACCCTTACCCTAAATCTAACCCTAACTCTAACCCTTACCCTAACACTAACCCTAACCCTAACCCTAACCTTACACTTATTCTAACCCTAAACCTAACCCTCACACTTAACCTTACCATAACCCCTACTCTAACCCTAACCCTAACCCTTATGGTAACACTAACTCTAACCCTAACATCTAACCATAACCCACATCCTAACCCTAAACCTAACCCTAACCCCTAACCCTAACCCTAACCCTAACGCCTAACCCTAACCCTAACCCTAACTCTAACACTTACCCTTATCCTAACCCTAACACTTACCCTTACCCTAACCCCTACCCAAACCCTAACCCTAACCCTAACCCTTAACCGTAACCCTAACCCTAACCCTAACCCTAACCCTTACCCTAACCCTAAGCCCAATCCTAACCCTAACCCTTACCCTTGCCCTAACTCTAACCCTAACCCTAAACCTAAAAGTAACCCTAACCTGAATCCTAACCCTAACCCTTACCCTAACCCTAACCCTAAACCTAACCCTAAACCTAACCCTTACCCTAACCCTAACCCTAACCCTAACCCTTACCATAACCCTATCCCTCCACGGAAATCTAATTCTAACCCTTACCCTAACCCTAACCCTAACCCTAACACTTACCATTACCCTAAAACTAACTCTAACCCTTACCTTAAACCCTAACCCTAACCCTAACCGTAACCCTAACCCTAAGTCCTATCCTTACCCTAACCCTAATCCTAAACCTATCCCTAACACTAACCCTAACACTAACCCTTACACTTACCCTTAACCTAAGCCTAACCCTAACCCTAAATGTAACCCTAACATTAACACTAACACCTAACCCTAACCCTAACCCTAATCCTTACCCTTACCCTAACCCTAAACCTAAACCTAACCCAAACTCTACCTCTTTTCCTCACCCTAACCCTAACACTAAAACTAAACCTAACCCTAATCCTAACCCTTACCCTTACCATAACCCTAAACCTAAACCTAACCCTTACCCTTACCCTAACTCTTACCCTTACCCTAATCCTAAGCCTAAACATAACACTAACCCTAACCCCTACCCTAAACCTAATCCTAACCCTAACCCTAAACCTTACAATTACCCTAACCCTAATCCTAACTCTAATGCTAACCCAAACCCTAATCCTACCAATTACCCTAAACATAACCCTAACCCTACTCCTCAACCTAACCCTAACCCTAACATTAACCCTTACGCTTACCCTAACCCTAACCCTAAACCTAAACCTAACCCTAACCCTAACTCTAACAATTACCCTTACCCTAACCCTAACCCTAACCCATATCCTAACCCTAACCCTAACCTTAACCCTTACCCTTTCCTAACCCTAACCCTAACCCTTACCCTTACCCTAACCCTAAACCTAAACCTAACCCTAACCCTAATCCTAAATTTAACCCTAACCCTAACCCTAAACCTAACCCTTACCCTAAACCTAACCCTAACCCTAAACCTAACCCTAACCCTAAACCTAACCCTAACCCTAACCCTAACCTTAATGCTAACCCTAACCCTAACCCTAACCCTAACCTTAACCTTAATGCTAACCTTAACCCTAACCCTAACCCTAAGCTTAACCTTAATGCTAACCTTAACCCTAACCCTAACCCTTACCCTAACCCTAACTGTAATCCTTTCCCTAACTCTAACCCTGACCCCAACCCTTAATCTTTCTCTAACCCTAACACTAACCCTAACCCTTACCCTTACCCTTACCCTAATTCTAACCCTAAACCTAAACCGAACCCTAACCCTAACCCTAAATTTAACCCTAACCCTAACCCTAAACCTTACCCTTACCCTAAACCTAACCCTAACCCTAATCCTTACCCTTACTCTAACCCTAACCCTAACTCTAACCCTAAACCTCACCCTAACCCTTACCCTTACCCTAACAATTACCCTACCCTAACCCTAAACCTAACCCTAACCCTTTCCGTTACCTTAACCCTAACCCTAACCCTTAAACTTACCCTAACCCTAAACCCAACCCTAACCCTAACCCTAACACTTACCCTAGCCCTAACCATAATTCTAACCCTTACCCTAAGCCAAACCCTAACCCTAACCCTTACCCTAACTCTAACCCTAACCCTAACCCTTAACCCTAAACCTTAACCTAACCATAAGCCTCACATTAACCTTGAACCTTACCTTTACCCTAACACTAAACCTAACACATAACCTTACGGTAACCCCTACATTAACTCTCACCCTAACCCTAACCCTTACCCTAACTCTAACCCTAACCGTAACCCTAAACCTAAACCTATTCCTAACCCTAACCCTAACAAAACACTAACCCTAATCTTAACCCTAACCCTAACCTTAACCCTAACCTTAAACCTAACCCTTCCCTTACCCTAACCCTAACCCTAAACCTAACCCTAACCATAACCCTATACCTAAACTTAACCCTAACCCTAACCTAACACTTGACCTTACCCTAACCGTAACCCTAAACCTATCACTAACCCTAACGCTAACCCTAACCCTAAACTTTACCCTTACCCTAACCCTAACCATAAACCTAACCCTAACCCTTAACCTAACCCTAACCCTAACACTTACCCTTACCCTAAGCCCAACCCTAAACCTATCACTAACCCTAACCCTAAACCTAACACTAACCCTTACCCTTACCCTAAAACTAACCATAAACCTAACCCTAACCCTAACCCTATCCCTTAACCCTAACCCTAAACCTAACCCTAACCCTTACCCTTACCCTAACAATAACTCTAACCCTAACCTAACGCTAACCCTAACCTTATCCCAAACCCTTACCCTTAACCTAACCCAAACCCTAAACCTAACCCTAATCCTAAACCTAACACTTACCATTACCCTAACCCTAACCCTAAATCTAACCATAACCCTTCCCTTTATCCTCACCCTTAACCTAATCTTAACCCTAACCCTAACCCTAACCCTAACCTTACCCCTAACCCTTATCCTTACCCTAACCCTAACCCTAACACTAAACCTAACCCTAACCCTAAACCTTACCCTTATGCTTACCCTTACCCTAACCCTAACCCTAAACCTAAACCTAACCCTTAACCAAACCCTAACCCTAACCCTAACACTAACCCTTACCCTTACAATAACCCTAACGCTAAACCTAACCCGAAACCTAACTTTATCCTTAACCCTAACTCTTATCCTTACACTACCCCTAACCCTAAACCTAACCCTAAATCTAACCGTTACCCTAACCCTAACCCTAAAACTTACCCTTACCCTAATCCTAAACTTAATGCTAAACTTAACCCTAACCCTAACCCTTACCCTAACCCTAACCCTAATCCTTACCCTAACTCTAACCCTAACCCTAATCCTTACCCTTTACCAAACCCTAACCCTAACCCTAACACTTACCCTTACCCTAACCCTAACCCTAAACCTAACCCTAACCCTAACCCTAAACCTAACCCTAAATTTAACCCTAACCGTAACCCTAACCCTAACCTTAACCTTACCCTAACCCTAACCCTAAACCTGACTCTTACCCTAAACCTAACCCTAACCCTTACCCTAACCCTAACCCTAACCCTAACCTTTACCCTTACCTTAAACCTAACCCTAACCCTAACCCTAACAATAACCCTTACCCTTACCCTAACCCTGACCCTAAACCTAACCCTAACCCTAACCCTAAATCTAACCCTAACCCTAACCCTAACCCTAAACCTTACCCTTACCCTAACCCTAACCCTAACGCTAACCCTAAAACTTCTCCTTACCCCAAACTTAAACCTAACCCTTACCCTAAACCTAACCCTAACCCTAACCCTAAACTTAACCCTAACCCTAACCCTTACCCTTACCCTAACCCTAACTCTAAACCTAACCCTAACCCTAACCCTAACCCTGTAGGGAGCCGGGACAAACGCCATTAGATGGCGCCCGTTTCCTGACTCCTTAGAGGTAAACGACTTCACATACGGCAATGCGGTGCTCGACTACGTGTCCTAAGTTATGCGCATGCGTGAATCACATGATGATCCATGGCCAATCCCGCGGCACCTCCTTGTGGCTGTAGGGCGGCAGCCAATGGTGGAGCGATCCGTGTTCCTGTTCCCTATATAAGCTGCTGCTTTTGATGCCCAAGCCCTTTTTTCGCTTCCTGCCCCCCCTTCAATCAAAAGGCTCTCCAATAAAGTATGATTTGAGAAGAATCCTCGAGTGGTGGTCGTTCTTCCTTGCTGGTCGAGGAGTTCGCCGCAACTGGTGCCGAAGACCCGGGACCTTGGGAAGACAGGACGACAAGCAAAAAGGCCAAGGAGGATTCAGAACTCGACATACGGAGAGGAGACGTTGGTAAGTATCAGCCTGATCAGCTGAGATCCCCGGATATGCTGTTTCTTTGGGTACAATTCTGGGTGCTTGCTGTTGTCCTTCCTTGCTTGCTGCTGGTGTGTCTTTGTTGCATTTGTCTGCGTTGCGGCAACTCACAGATTGTTAAGAGAGCCAGTAGGACACTGACGAAGCACCAGGATAGTCTCTCCGAGGCAGAATCAAATGGGGAGGAAAAAGGTAGGCCAAAAAGAAAAGGGAAAGAAAATAAAAAAGGGAGACTTTATGTCAAAGAACAGAGGGTGGAGGCACCCTTTCAAGATACCGGGCAGGAGGGAGATAAGGAGGACCAAGGCATAAGAACAATGGAGATGCCCCCAGGGCAGTCTTACCCGGATCCAGGCAGGTTTCAACATTTACAAATAAGGGAGTCTAGAGATGAGGAGCTAAACGATTCAAATGAGGAGTTAAGCAACTCAGATGAGGAAGTGACTAACAATTCAGATGAGGAACAGGACCCGAAAGAGGGAAAAGGCTTGGAGGAGGCGGCTGCTAGGTATGAGGAGGGAAGGTATGGAGTTCAGCGACCTCTTCTGGCCGGAGTGTCTAAAGGAAATGAACAAGAGAGAGCCATGCCCTCTGCGCCCCCGCCTTATCCTGTGGCGGCGGGAAAAAGTCATTTCATAAAAGAAAGCACGTGGTCCCGCCTGGCGGCTGCGTTCCCAGTTTTTGAGAACCCAGTTACCCAGGAGAGGACATTTGAACCAGTCTCCTATAAACAGTTAAAGGATTTGATGGAGGCAGTACGTAATTATGGAGTTACGGCCAGTTATACCACTGCCTTGCTTAGAAGACTAACTGCTAATGCTATGACACCTAATGATTGGTATGAGGTCGCGCGGACATGCCTCAATTATGGACAGTTCCTTCACTTCAGGTCTATAGTTATGGACAGAGCTCAGGCTCAATATAGAGTAAATGTACAAGAAGGGCGGCCCGAGTGGACTGTGGACATGCTCCTAGGGCAAGGACAATGGGCTGCCGATCAGACAAATTTCCCCTGGGATGTTTATAAACAAATAAATGAGGTTTTTTACAAGTCCTGGAGGGCAATCCCAAACAAAGGCCAGGTCACTGGCAGCCTCACCAAAGTTACTCAAGCTGTCACGGAGCCATTCTCCGATTTTGTGGCCCGTGTGCTCGAAACGGCGGAGCGCGTTTTTGAAAATCTTGAAGCCTTTGTGCCAGTTGTCCAACAAATTATTTTTGAGCAATATACAAAGGAATGTCAGAGAGCTATTATGCCGGTCAAGGAAAAGGGCCTGGAAGCATGGATAAAAGCCTGCAGGGAAATAGGGGGGCCATTAACTAATGCAGGCCTGGCTGCAACTGTACTGTCAGCCACCCAAGCGGCCAAGGACTCTAAAGGTAAAGGATGCTTCAAATGTGGCCAACTTGGACACTTTTAACGCCAGTGTCCCAGAACCGGCCCCCAGGGTCCTCAGGGAGTTCAAAAGATGCCAGGAACATGTCCTAGGTGCAAGAAGGGAAAACATTGGGCCAATGAATGCAAGTCAGTAAAAGATATTAATGGACAGCCCATTCCTTCTCTTAGTGCAGACCAGGAGCCAAAAAACGGGATAAGGGGCCCCCGTCCCCAGGGCCCACAAATTTATGGGGCACTTCAGACTCCGGCACCTGTTCCCAGCCTGCAGCAGCCAGTCCGGCCAGAAGGGCAACCCCAGGCTCCGCAGGGTTGGACCTCTGTGCCTCCTCCGGACTGGTCTTAACTCCAGCCATGGGAGTACAAATATAGGATACTAATGTAACTGGACCATTAGAAACAGGCACGGTGGGATTGGTGTTAGGGCGCTCCTCCTCCACCTTAAAAGGACTAATAATTTTCCCAGGCGTTATAGATTCTGACTATTCAGGAGTAATCAAGGTTTTGTGCCACTCCCCTTACGGAGTAATCTCTATAGCCCCGGGAGATAGGATTGCCCAGCTTTAATTCTACCTTCAAAACATGAAAACCTTCCTTCACTACAAAAGGAAAGGGGAGCCGCAGGCTTAGGCTCCACAGGGATTGATCTTGTGTGCCTGTCGATGGAACTGGACCAGAGACCCATGCTATCCCTACAAATAGAGGGAAAGTCCTTTCTTGGCCTGGTAGATACCGGAGCCGATCGGAGCATTATTCAATCAAAGGCCTGGCCCAAGCAGTGGCTATTACAAAAATCTTCTCAAACTTTACAAGGACTTGGATATGCTAATGCTCCCTGTGTCAGTGCTAAAGAGTTAGTGTGGAGAACTGAAGAAGGCCAACAGGGAACAATCCAACCATTTGTAATCGACGTCCCTGTTAATCTTTGGGGACGGTATGTGCAACAACAACTAAAACTTAAACTGACTAATGATTATTCAGAAGTTAGTCAAAACATCATGAAACAGCAGGGATATGTTCCAACTCAAGGGCTTGGCAGATGTCTTCAGGGACGCCCAGAACCCGTTGAGCCTGCTCCAAAATTTAATAGGAAAGGATTGGGTTTTTCCTAGGGGCCACTGAAACAAAAGCTTCCATCAATAATGCGGTACCCATACCCTGGTTGACTCAGAAATCGGTATGGGTCCCCCAGTGGCCCCTTTCACAAGAAAAATTGGAAGCTGCAAAAAATTTAGTTGAGGAACAGTTAAAATTGGGACACGTTGAGCCCTCTGTATCTCCCTGGAACACACCCATTTTTGTTATTAAAAAGGCTTCTGGCAAGTGGAGATTGTTACATGACTTAAGGGCAGTAAACGCGCAAATGCAGGTCATGGGACCAGTCCAGAGAGGACTTCCTCTACTTTCAGCACTGCCCCGAGATTGGCCTGTGTTGACCTTAGACATTAAAGATTGCTTCTTCTCAATACCCCTTTGCCCTGAGGATAGAGAACGTTTTGCCTTTACGTTGCCCTCTGTTAATCATGAACAGCCAGATGTCCGGTATCAGTGGAAGGTCTTGCCTCAAGGCATGGCTAATAGCCCGACTATTTGTCAACTGTTTGTGGATTCGGCCCTGCTGTCAGTTAGACAGGAGTTTCCCCTGGTAAAAATCATTCATTATATGGATGATATCCTGCTAGCTGCTTCCTCTCTTGAGGTACTTCATAGAGCCTATCAACAGGTGGTTTCCCTACTTGAACAGAGAGGGCTTATTATTGCCCCTGATAAAGTACAACAATCTAAGGTGGTAAAATTCTTAGGTGCCATTGTTACTCCTGCCTTTATTCGACCTCAAAAAATTTCTATTCGAACTGCCCACCTAAAGACACTCAATGATTTTCAACAACTGTTGGGAGACATCAACTGGATCCGGGGATATTTAAACATCCCTCGAGCAGAATTACTGCCTTTATTTTCCATTTTGGAAGGTAACCCGGATGTCACATCTACACGAAAACTTACCCCACAGGCTTTTGCGGCCCTAAAAAAGATTGAAGAGGCAATAATTAAGGCTCAAGTGTGTCGTTATAATCCAGGTCAATTACTTATGTTGTGTATTTTAAAGACAAAGAATTATCCTACAGGGGTCTTATGGCAGGACGGCCCTCTGTGGTGGCTTCATGGTAATTCTCTTGGAGCAAGAACTGTTCAATATTTTCCTGAGCTTGTTGCAACTCAAGCCCTATTGGGCCTAAAGTATTGTTTGATGCATTTTGCTAAAATACCTGATAAATTAATTATTCCCTATACCAGGAATCAGGTGGAAACTTTGGCTGCCACTGTGGATATATGGGCAATTTTATTATGTGCCTTTCCCAATATTATTGATAACCATTATCCCAAGCATCCCTTGCTTGCCTTTGTAGAGAGAAATTTGGTTTATTTTCCTATTATTACCTCTAAGAAGCCTTTGGCTACAGCCTTGACTATTTATACTGATGGGTCAAAAACTGGCCAGGGTGCCTTTGTGGTGGAAGGTCAAAATCCAGTCGTGTTATATTTTCGACCGGATGTTCCCCAGGTCACGGAGTGCCTGGTGGTTCTAGAGGTGTTTAAAAGATTTGAAGAGCCCTTTAATATTTTTTCTGATTCACAATATGTTGTTAATGCTGTTAATTCTCTTGAAGTCGCTGCCTCAATTAGGCAGGCCAGCATGGTTTCTAACATATTATTACAGATTCAATCCCTTATTTTGGCAAGAAAGAATCCCTTTTATATAGGGCACATGAGAGCTCATACCTTGTTGCCAGGTCCCATGGCTAAGGCTAATGCCCAGGTAGATCAGGCAACTAGGGCCATGGTTTTGACAGCTATTGATTCTGTAGAATCAGCAAAAACTTTTCATCAGTTATATCATGTACCTGCTAATACTCTTAGAATAAAATTTAATATAACCAGACATGAGGCACGAAATATTGTTAAAGCCTGTCAGTCTTGTGTGATTTTTCTCCCCTCTCCTAATGTGGGGATAAACCCTAGAGGCCTAAAACCAAATGCCCTATGGCAAATGGATGTTACTCATTTAGCGGAATTTGGAAAATTAAAATATTTACATGTCTCAGTGGATACCTATTCTGGTATAGTACATGCCACGCCCTTGGCAGGAGAAAAGGTTTCCCATGTAAAAGTACATTGTTTAGAAGCCTGGGCGGCCTGGGGAAAACCCCTTCACTTAAAAACTGATAATGGCCCTGCCTATACTTCTCATGGTTTCCGCGCCTTTTGTGCGCAAATGCAAGTAGCCCATACAACAGGGTTACCATACAATCCGCAAGGACAAGGAATTGTGGAAAGAACCAACAAAAAATTAAAAGAAATACTTCAAAAACAGAAAGGGGGAATTGCGGAAGGAGCATCTCCCAGGGAAAGACTTTCCCTTGCACTTTTTACTTTAAATTTTTTAATTTTAAATAGTGATGATAAGTCAGCAGCAGATAGACATGCTGTCCAAAACTCTAAAATTATAACTGAGATGGTTAAATGGAAGGATGCTATTACAAATAATTGGTGCGGACCGGATCCCGTAGTAAGGAAATCCAGGGGAGCTGTTTGTGTTTTTCCACAGGAGCAGGAAACACTGCTTTGGGTCCCGTTGCGATTGACGCGAAAGGTGGAAGGAGAACCCGAGAAAGGCACTGATTCTCATGTTGGTGGCAATACTAGCAGATCCAGTGATGGCCCAGGAGAGGATTTTGTGGGCGCGGATGAAGACCTTTCCAATACCGATGCCTGTGAAGCATGACGCTCGTGTTTTCCTGTATCTTTTCACGACCAATTCATCATTGCAGTTACCTTTTCTTCCCATGGACAGACAGTTGGACAATTATGTCTTTATACCGTTAATTTATCAAGGCAATTAGGTCAAATGTTAACTGGACAATGGTCACATGATTTTGAAAACCTTACAAGCCAATTGAGATATGAAATTATGATTGTTAATTCAACCAGGGTAAATGTGGCCCCTTTTCGGGAAAATTACTGATTGGATATTACAGGCATCCTCCTGGGCAAAAGAATGGGCTGGAAGTTTAGCCTTATTGGAATTAATGATGTGTGGGTTGGGGATTTTGTGTTCGATGTTAAAACAGGCTTTTGCAGCATTAGAAATGCATGACTCCCCCCAAGTTTGGTTAAGTATGCTTGGAAAGAAAAGGACATGTGGTCTGCCTATGGTTGGTCTGTCGCCTGCAAGCCCAAACACAGAGGGATAACGTAATGATTTTCACAAGCATTAGCCGCCTTGGAAGTTGGATCCTCACCCCAAATATGGCTTTCAGCCTTAAAGGGCAATTGAGCCTATTTTTCTGCATAGCTTTGCACCCCGGGGGACAAGATCCCATTGCACAGGGACAGGTATGCAGCTTAAGATCTGGAGCAAACAGGATGCGAGGCATATGCACTGCACTTGGGAAAAGGGAGATGCCTTTTCTCTAGAAGAGCACGTCTGTTTGCATGTGGGTAGATGCCAAAATTTCCCACATCTGAAAAAAGGGCATCGGACTGGCGGGTCACCCTCTGAGAAAGAGCCTGGAGAGGAGGCCTTGCATTGTCCTTATTCTCTTCAGAGAACAGACCCCTACTCTTGCCTGATGCTCAAAACAGGAAGGGGGAGCTGTAGGGAGCCGGGACAAACGCCATTAGATGGCACCCGTTTCCTGACTCCTTAGAGGTAAACGACTTCACATAAGGCAATGCGGTGCTCGACTACGTGTCCTAAGTTATGCGCATGCGTGAATCACATGATGATCCCTGGCCAATCCCGAGGCACCTCGTTGTGGCTGTAGGGCGGCAGCCAATGGTGAAGCGATCCGTGTTCCTGTTCCCTATATAAGCTGCTGCTTTTGATGCCCAAGCCCTTTTTTCGCTTCCTGCCCCCCCTTCAATCAAAAGGCTCTCCAATAAAGTATGATTTGAGAAGAATCCTCGCGTGGTGGTCGTTCTTCCTCGCTGGTCGAGGAGCTCGCCGCATAACCCCTACCCTAACTCTAACCCCAACCCTAACCCTAACCCTAACCCTTACCCTTACCTTAACCCTAAACTAACCCTAACCCTAACTCTAACCCTAACCCTAACCCTAACCCTAAACCTTACCCTTACCCTAAACCTAACCCTAACCCTTATCCTAAACCTAACCCTAACCATAACCATAACCCTTACCCTTACCTTAACCCTAACCCTAACCCTAACCCTTACGCTTACCCTAACGCTACACTAACCCTAACCCTATCCCTTACCTTTATCCAAACCTAAAACTAACTCTAACCCTAACCCTAACCAAAACCCTTAACCTAACCCTAACCCTAACCCTTACCCTTACCCAAACCCTAACAATAAAACTAACCCTAAATCTAACCCGAACATTAACCCGAACCCTTTCCCTTACCCTAACAATAACCCTAAACCTAAACCAAACCCTAACCCTTATCCTAACCCTAACCCTAACCCTATCCTTTAACCTTACCCTAACACTAACACTAACCCCTAAACCTCACTCTAACCCTTACCCCTTCCCTAACCTGAACCCTAATTCTAACCATAACCCTAACCCTAACACTAACCCTTACCCTAACCCTAAACCTAACCCTCACTCTAACCCTAACCCTAACCTCAATCTTAACCCTAACCCTAACCCTAAACCTTAACCTAACCCTAACCCGAACCCTAACCCTTACACTTAACCTAACCGTAACCCTAACCCTAACCCTTACACTTAATCTAACCCTAAACCTAAACTTAACCCTAACCCTAACCGTAACCCTTACCCTTACCCTAACCCTAACACTAAACCTAATCCGAACCCTAACCCTATCCCTAACCCTAACTCTTATCCTTACCCTACCCCTAACCCTAAACCTAACCCCTAAATCTAATGGTAACACTAACCCTAACCCTAACACTTACCCTTACCCTAACCCTAACCTTAATAGTGACCTAAACCTAACCCGAACCCTTACCTAACCCTAACCCCAATCCTTACACTAACCCTAAACCTAACCATAACCTTACTCTTACCCTAACCCTAACGCTAACCCTAACCCTAACCTTAACCCTAACCCTCACAATTACCCTAACCCTAACCCTAACCCTAACCATAACCATAACCATAACCTTAACCCCAACCCTAAACATAACCCTAACCCTAACCCTAACCCTTACTATAACCCTAACCCTAAACCTAACCCTAACACTTACCCTTACCCTAACCCTAAGCCTTATCCTAACCCTAACCCTAACCATTAACCTAACCCTAACATTAACCCTAACATCTAAACCTAAACCTAACCGTAAGCCTAACCCTAACCGTAACCCTTACCCTTACTCTAACCCTAACCCTAACTCTAACCCTAACCCTAAAACTCACCCTTACCCTAACCCTAACCCTAACCCTTCCTCTAACTCTAACACTAACCTCAACCCTAACCCTAACCCTAACCCTGACCCTAACCCTAACGCTAACCCTAACCCTAACCCTTAACCTTACCCTAACCATAACCCTAAACCTAACCATGATCCTAACCCTTACCCTAACACTTAACCTAACCCTAAACCTAACCCTAACCCTAACACTTACCCTTACCCTAACCCTAACCCTAAACCTAACCCTAACCCTTACCCTAACCATACCCCTAAACCTAACCCTAACCCTAATCCTAACAATTAATGCTAGCCCTAAACCTAACCCTAACCCTTACCCTAACCATAACCCTAACCCTAACCCTTACCCTAACTCTAACCCTAACCCCAACCCTAACCCCTAACCCTAAACCTTAACCTACCCCTAACCCTCACACTAACCCTTACCCTAACCCTAAACCTAACACTTACCCTTACCCTAACCCCTACCCTAACCCTAACCCTAACCCTTACCCTAAAACTAACCCTAACTCTAACCGTAACCCTAAACCCAAATCTATCCCTAACCCTAACCCTAACCCTTACCCTAATCCTAACCCTGACCCTAACCCTAAACTTAACCCTAACCCAAACTACAACCCTAACCCTTACCCTTACCATAACCCTAACCCTAAAACTAACCCTAACCCTATCCCTAACCCTAACCATAACCCTAACTCTTAACCCTAACCCTAACCCTTACTCCTACCCTAACCCTAACCCTAACCCTAACCTAACCATAACCCTAACCTTAACCCAAACCCTTACCTTTACCCTAACCCTAAACCTATCACTAACCCTAACCCTAACCCTAAGCCTAACCCTTACCCTTACCCTAACCCTAACCATAAACCTAACCCTAATCCTAAACCTAACCCTAACACTTACCCTTACCGTAATCCTAACCCTAAACCTATCACTAATCCTAACCATAACCCTAACACTAACCCTTACCCTTACCCTAAGCCTAAAAATAAACCTAACCCTAACCCTAACCCTAACCCTAACCATAACCCTTAACCCTAACCCTAACCCTAACCCTAAACCTAACCCTTACCCTTACCACACCCTAACCCTAAACCTAACCCTAGCCCTTACCCTTACCCTCACCCTAAACCTAATCTAACCGTAACACTAAACCTAACCCTAAACTTACCCCTAACCCTTATGCTTACCCTAACCCTAAACCTAACCCTAAACCTAAACCTAACCCTTACCATTACCCTAAACCTAACCCTGAACCTAAACCTAACCCTTAACCAAACACTAACCCTAACCCTAACCCTGACCCTAACCTTAACCCTAACCCTTACCCTACCCTAACCCTAACCCTAAATTAACCCTAACGCTAACCTTAACCCCTACCCAAACCCTAACCGTAACCCTAACCCTTACCCTACCCTAACCCTAACCCTAAACTTAACCCTAACCCTAACCTTAACCCTAACCCATACCCTTACCCTAACAATGACGCTAAACCTAACCTGAACCCTAACCCTATCATTAACCGTAACTCTTATACTTACCCTAACCCTAACCCTAAACCTAACCCTAACCCCTAAATCTAACCCTAAACCTAACCCTAACCCTAACACTTACCCTTACCCTAACCCTAACCTTAATGCTAACCCTAACACTAACCCTAACCCTTACCCTAACCCTAAACCTAAACCTTACCCTAACTCTAACGCTAACCCTAACCCTTACCCTTTCCCTAACCATAACCCTAACCCTAACCCTTACCCTTACCCTAACCCTAAACCTAAACCTAACCCTAACCCTAACCTTAATGCTAACCCTAACCCTAACCCTAACCCTAACCCTTACCCTTTCCCTAACCATAACCCTAACCCTAAATCTTACCCTTATCCTAACCCTAACCCTAACCCTAACCCTAACCTTAATGCTAACCCTAACCCTAACCCTAAACCTAACCCTAACTTTAATGCTAACCGTAACCCTAACCCTAACCTTTACCCTAACCCTAATCCTTACCCTAATTCTAACTCTGACCTAACCCATACCCTTTCACTAACCCTAACACTAACCCTAACCCTTACCCTTACCCTAACTCTAACCATAAACCTAACCCTAATCCTAACCCTAACCCTAAACCTAACCCTAACCCTAATCCTTACCCTTACTCTGACCCTAACCCTAACTCTAAACCTAAACCTCACCCTAACCCTAACCCTTACTCTAATAATTACCCTACCCTAACCCTAACCCTAATCCTAACACTTACCCTTACCATAACAATAACCCTAACCCTTAACCTTACCCTAAATCTAAACCCAACCCTAACCTTAACCCTAACACTTTCCCTAGCCCTAACCCTAATCCTAACCCTTACCCTAAGCCTAACCCTAACCCTAACACTTACCCTAACTCTAACCCTAACCCTAACCATTAACCCTAAACCTTAACCTAACCCTAAGCCTCACATTAACCCTGAACCTTACCCTTACCCTAACCCAATCCTAACACATACCCTTACCCTAACCCATAACCTAACTCTAACCCTAACCCGAACCCTTACCCTAAAACTAACCCGAACCATAACGGTAACCCTAAACCAAAACCTATTCCTAACCCTAACCAAAACACTTACCCTAACCCTAATCCGAACCCTAAAACTTACCCTAACCCTAACCTTATCCCTTAAACTTACCCTAACCCTAACCCTAACCCTAACCCTAACCCTAACACTAACCCTTACCCTAACCCTAAGCCTTATCCTAACCCTAACCCTAACCCTAACCCTAACCATTAACCTAACCCTAACATTAACCATAACCCCTAACCCTAACCCTAACCCTAAGCCTAAACCTACCCTGACCCTTACCCTTACTCTAACCCTAACCCTAACTCTAACCCTAACCCTAACCCTAACCCTTACCCTAACCCTAACCCTAACCCTTCCTCTAACTCTAACACTAACCTCAACCCTAACCCTAACCCTAAACCTAACCCTAAACCTTACCATTACCCTAACCCTAACCCTAACCCTAACCCTAACCATTAACCTAACCCTAACATTAACCCTAACCCCTAAACCTAACCCTAACCCTAAGCCTAAACCTAACCCTAACCCTTACCCTTACTCTAACCCTTACCCTATCACTAACCCTAACCCTAACCCTAACCCTTACCCTAAGCCTAACCCTAACCCTTCCTCTAACTCTAACACTAAACTCAACACTAACCCTAACCTTACCTTAACCCGAACCCTAAACATAACCCTAACCCTAACCCTTACCCTAACCCTAACCCTAAACCTAACCCTAATTCTTACCCTTACCCTAAACCTAAGCCTTATCCTAACCCTAACCCTGACCCCTAACCCTAACCCTAACACTAACCCTAACTCTAACCCTAACCCTAAAACTAACCCTTACCCTAACCCTAACCCTAACCCTTCCACTAACTCTACACTAACCTCAACCCTAACCCTAACCCTAACCCTAAACCTAACCCTAACCCTTACCATTACCCTAACTCTAACCCTAACCCTAACCATGACCCTAATCCTATGCTTACCCTAACCCTAACCCTAACCCTTAACCTTACCCTAACCATAACCCTAAACCTAACCCTGACCCTAACACTTACCCTAACACTTACCCTAACCCTAAACCTAACCCTAACCCTAACACTTACCCCTACCCTAACCCTAACCCTAAACCTAACCCTAACCCTTACCCTAACCATAACCCTAAACCTAATCCTAACCCTAATCCTAACACTTAACGGTAGCCATAACCCTAACCCTAACCCTTACCCTAACCATAACCCTAACCCTAACCCTTACCCTAACTCTAACCCTAACACCAACCCTAACCCCTAACCCTAAACCTTAACATACCCCTAACCCTCACACTAAACCTAACCCTTACCCTTACCCTAACCCTAAACCTAACACTTACCCTTACCCTAACCCTTACCTTAACCCTAACCCTAACCCTAACCCTAACCCTTACTCTAAACCTAACCCTAACCGTAACCCTACCCAAACCTATCCCTAACCCTAACCCTAACACTTACCCTAACCCTAACCCTAACCCTAACCCTAAACTTAACCCTAACCCAAACCATAACTCAAACCCTTACCCTTACACTAACCCTAACCCTAAAACTAACCCTAACCGTAACCCTAACCCTAACCATAACCCTAACTCTTAACCCTAACCCTAACCCTAACCCTAAACCTAACACTTACCCTTACCCTAACCCTACCCCTAAACCTAACCCTAGCCCTTACCCTTACCCTCTCCCTAAACCTAATCTTAACCCTAACCCTAACCCTAACCCTAACCCTTAACCCTAACCCTAACCCTAACCCTAAACCTAACCCTTACCCTTACCCTCACCCTAACCCTAAACCTAACCCTAGCCCTTACCCTTACCCTCACCCTAAACCTAATCTTAACCCTAACCCTAACCCTAACCCTAAACTTACCCCTAACCCTTATGCTTACCCTAAACCTAAAACTAACCCTAAACCTAAACCTAACCCTTACCCTTACCCTAACCCTAACCCTAAACCTAACCCTAACCCTTAACTGAACACTAACCCTAACCCTAACCCTGACCCTAACCTTAACCCTAACCCTTACCCTACCCTAACCCTAAGCCTAAATTAACCCCAACGCTAACCCTAAACCTTACCCAAACCCTAAACGTAACCCTAACCCTTACCCTACCCTAACCCTAACCCTAAACTTAAGCCTAACCCTAACCTTAACCCTAACCCATACCCTTACCCTAATAATGACGCTAAACCTAACCTGAACCCTAACCCTATCACTAACCCTAACTCTTATACTTACCCTAACCCTAACCCTAAACCTAACCCTAACCCCTAAATCTAACCGTAACCCTAACCCTAACACTTACCCTTACCCTAACCCTAACCTTAATGCTAACCCTAACACTAACCATAACCCTTACCCTAAACCTAACCCTAAACCTTACCCTAACTCTAACGCTAACCCTAACCCTTACCCTTTCCCTAACCATAACTCTAACCCTAACCCTTACCCTTACCCTAACCCTAAACCTAAACCTAACCCTAACCCTAACCCTAACCCTAAATTTAACCCTAACCCTAACCCTAAACCTTACCCTTACCCTAACCCTAACCCTAACCTTAATGCTAACCCTAACCCTAAACCTAACCCTAACCTTAATGCTAACCGTAACCCTAACCCTAACCCTTACCCTAACCCTAATCCTTACCCTAATTCTAACTCTGACCCTAACCCTTACCCTTTCACTAACCTTAACACTAACCCTAACCCTTACCATTACCCTAACTCTAACCCTAAACCTAACCCTAATCCTAACCCTAACCCTAAATTTAACCATAACCCTAACCCTAAACCGTAACCCTTACCCTGAACCTAACCCTAACCATAATCCTAACTCTAACCCTAACCTTAACCCTAACCCTAACCCTTACCCTAAATCTAAACCTAACCCTAACCGTAACACTAAACCTAAACCTATTCCTAACCCTAACCCTAACCATACCCTAACCCTAATCTTAACCCTAACCCTAACTTTAACCCTAACCTTAACCCTAACCCTTACCTGACCCTAACCCTAACCCTAAACCTAACCCTAACCATAACCCTAACCCTAAACTTAACCCTAACCCTAACCTAACACTTGACCTTACCCTAACCGTAACCCTAAACCTATCACTAACCCTAACCCTAACCCTAACCCTAAACTTTACCCTTACTCTAACCCATACCATAACCCTAACCCTAATCCTAACCCTAACACTTACCGTAACCCTAACCCTAAACCTTACCCTAACCCTAACCCTAACACGAACCCTAACCCTAACCCTTACCCTAACCCTAAGCCTTATCCTAACCCTAACCCTAACCCTAACCCTAACCATTAACCTAACCCTAACATTAACCCTAACCCCTAACCCTAACCCTAACCCTAAGCCTAAACCTAACCCTAACCCTTACCCTTACTCTAACCCTAACCCTAACTCTAACCGTAACCATAACCCTAAACCTTACTCTAACCCTAACCCTAACCCTTCTTCTAACTCTAACGCTAACGTCAACCCTAACCCTAACCCTAACCCTAAACGTAACCCTAACCCTTACCATTACCCTAACTCTAACCCTAAACCTAACCCTGACACTAACCCTCAAGCTTACCCTAACTCTAACCCTTAACCTTACCCTAACCCTAACCCTAAACCTAATCCTGACCCTAACCCTTACCCTAACACTTACCCTAACCCTAACCTAACCCTAACCCTAACACTCTTACCCTAACCCTAACCCTAAACCTAACACTAACCCTTACCTTAACACTACCCCTAAACCTAACCCTAAAGAATAATCCTAACATTTACGCTAGCCCTAACCCTTACCCTAACCCTTACCCTAACCGTAACCCTAACCCTAACCCTTACCCTAACTCTAACCCTAACAACAACCCTAACTCTTAACCCTAAACCTTAACCTACCCCTAACCCTCACACTAACCCTAACCCTTAGCCTTACCCTAACCCGAAACCTAACACTTACCCTTACCCTAACCCCTACCCTAACCCTAACCCTAACCCTTACCCTAAACCTAACCCTAACCCGAACCGTAACCCTAAACCCAAACCTATCCCTAACCCTAACCCTAACCCTTACCCTAACCCTAACCCTAACCCTAACCCTAACCTTAACCCTAACCCAAACCCTAAACCTAACCCTTACCCTTACCCTAACCCTAACCCTAAAACTAACCCTAACCCTAACCCTAACCCTAACCCTAACCATAACCCTAACCCTATCCTAACACTTGAACTTACCCTAAACCTAACCCTAAACCTATCACTAACCCTAACCCTAAACCTAACCCTAACCCTGACCCTATCCCTAAACCTAACATTTAACCTTACCCTAACCCTAACCCTAAACCTATCACTAACACTAACCCTAACCCTAACACTAACCCTTACCCTTACCCTAACCCTAACCCTAATGCTAACCCAAACCATAACCCTACCCCTTACCCTAAACCTAACCCTAACCCTAATCCTTACCCTAACCCTAACCCTAACACTAACCCTTACACTTTCCCTAACCCTAACCCTAACAATAACCCTTACGCTTACCCTAACCCTAACCCTAAACCTAACCCTAACCCTAACCCTAACTCTAACAATTACACTTACCCTAACCCTAACACTAAACCTTATCCTAACCGTAACCCTAACCATTAACCTAACCCTAACACTAACCCTCACCCCTAACCCTAACCCTTACCTTAACCCTAACCCTAACGCTAACCCTAACCCTTACACTTACCATAACCCTAACCCTAACTCTAAACCTAACGATAACCCTAACTCTAACCCTAAACCTTACCCTAAACCTAACCCTAACCCTAACCTCAACCTTAACCCTAAACCTAACACTTAACCTTAACCTAACCCTAAACCTAAACCTAAACCTAATCCTAACCCTAACCCTAACCCCTAACCCTAACCCTAACCCTAACCCTAACATTTACCCTTACCCAAACGCTAACCCTAACCTTAACCCTAACACTTACCCTAACCTTAACCCTAACCCTAACCCTTACCCTTACCCTAACCCTAAACCTAATCTTAACCACAACCCTAACCCTAACCCTAAACCTAACCCTTACCCTAACACTTACCCTAACCCTAACCCTAACCCTAACACTTACCCTTACCCTAACCCCTACCCTAACCCTAACCCTAACCCTTACCCTAACCCTAACCCTAAACCTAACCCCTAAACCTAACTCTAACCCTTACCCTTACCCTAACCCGAACCCTAACTCTAACCCTAACCCTAACCCTAACACTATCCCTTATCCTAACCCTAACCCTAACCCTTACTCTAATCCTAACCCTAACCTCAATCTTCACCCTAAACCTAACCCTAACCCTAAACCTATCACTAACACTAACCCTAACCCTAACACTAACCCTTACCCTTACCCTAACCCTAACCATAAACCTAACGTTAACCCTAACACTAACCCTAACCCTAACTCTTAACCCTAACCGTAACCCTTACACTTAACCTAACCGTAACTCTAACCTAACCCTAACCCTAACCTTAACCCAAAGCCTTACCCTTACCCTAACCCAAACCATAAAGCTATCACTAACCCTAACCCTAACCCTAACCCTTACCCTCACCCTAACCCTAACCATAAACCTAACCCTAACACTTACCCTTACCCTAACCCTAAACCTAAACCTATCACTAACCCTAACCCTAACCCTAAACCTAAACCTATCACTAACCCTAACCCTAACCCTAACACTAACCCTTACCCTTACACTAAACCTAACAATAAACCTAACCCTAACCCTAACCCTTAACCCTAACCCTAACCCTAACCCTAACCATTACCCTTACCCTCACCCTAACCCTAAACCTAACCCTTACCTTTTCCCTAAACATAACCCTAACCCTAACCCTTACCCTTACCCTAACCCTAAACCTAAACCTAACCCTAACCCTATCCCTAACCCTAAATTTAACCCTAATCCTAACCCTAAACCTTACCCTTACCCTAACCCTAACACTAACCCAAACACTAACCTTTATGCTAACCCTAACCCTAACCCTAAACCTAACCCTAAACTTAATGCTAACCGTAACCCTAAACCTAACCCTTACCCTAAACCTAACCCTAATCCGTACCCTAACTCTAACCCTGACCCTAACTCTTACCCTTTCACTAACACTAACACTAACACTAACCCTTACCCTTACCCTAACTCTAACCCTAAACCTAACCCTAATCCTAAACCTAACCCTAAATATAACCCTAACCCTAACCCTAAACCTTACCCTTAACCTAAACCTAACCCTAACCCTAATCCTTACCCTTACTCTAACCCTGACCCTAACTCTAACCCTAAACCTCACCCTAACCCTAACCCTTACCCTAACAATTACCCTACCCTAACCCTAATCCTAATCCTAACACTTACCCTTACCCTAACCCTAACCCTTAATCTTACCCTAACCCTAAACCCAACCCTAACCCTAACCCTAACACCTACCCTAGTCCTAACCCTAATCCTAACCCTTACCCTAAGCCTAACCCTAACCCTAACCCTTACGCTAACTCTAAACCTAAACCTCACCCTAACCCTAACCCTTACCCTAACACTTACCCTACCCTAACCCTAACCCTAATCCTAACACTTACCCTTACCCTAACCCTAACCCTTAACCTTACCCTAACCCTAAACCCAACCCTTACCCATACCCTAACCCAAACCTAACACATACCCTTACCCTAACCCCTTCCCTACCTCTAACCCCAACCCTAACCCTTACCCTAACTCTAACCCTAAGCCTAACCGTAACCCTAAACCTAAACCTATTCCTAACCTTAACCCTAAACCTTACCCTAACCCTAATCTAAACACTAACCCTAACCTTAACCCTAACCTTAACCGTAACTCTTCCCTTACCCTAACCCTAACCCTAAACCTGACCCTAACCATAACCCTACCACTAAACTTAACCCTAACCGTAACCTAAAACTTGACCTTACCCTAACCGTAACACTAAACCTATCACTAACCCTAACCCTAAATCTAACCCTAAACATTACCCTTACCCTAACCCTAACCTTAATGCTAACCCTAACACTAACCATAACCCTTACCCTAAACCTAACCCTAAACCTTACCCTAACTCTAACGCTAACCCTAACCCTTACCCTTTCCCTAACCATAACTCTAACCCTAACCCTTACCCTTACCCTAACCCTAAACCTAAACCTAACCCTAACCCTAACCCTAACCCTAAATTTAACCCTAACCCTAACCCTAAACCTTACCCTTACCCTAACCCTAACCCTAACCTTAATGCTAACCCTAACCCTAAACCTAACCCTAACCTTAATGCTAACCGTAACCCTAACCCTAACCCTTACCCTAACCCTAATCCTTACCCTAATTCTAACTCTGACCCTAACCCTTACCCTTTCACTAACCTTAACACTAACCCTAACCCTTACCCTTACCCTAACTCTAACCCTAAACCTAACCCTAATCCTAACCCTAACCCTAAATTTAACCATAACCCTAACCCTAAACCGTAACCCTTACCCTGAACCTAACCCTAACCATAATCCTAACTCTAACCCTAACCTTAACCCTAACCCTAACCCTTACCCTAAATCTAAACCTAACCCTAACCGTAACACTAAACCTAAACCTATTCCTAACCCTAACCCTAACCCTACCCTAACCCTAATCTTAACCCTAACCCTAACTTTAACCCTAACCTTAACCCTAACCCTTACCTGACCCTAACCCTAACCCTAAACCTAACCCTAACCATAACCCTAACCCTAAACTTAACCCTAACCCTAACCTAACACTTGACCTTACCCTAACCGTAACCCTAAACCTATCACTAACCCTAACCCTAACCCTAACCCTAACCCTAAACTTTACCCTTACTCTAACCCATACCATAACCCTAACCCTAATCCTAACCCTAACACTTACCGTAACCCTAACCCTAACCCTTACCCTAACCCTAACCCTAACCCGAACCCTAACCCTAACCCTTACCCTAACCCTAAGCCTTATCCTAACCCTAACCCTAACCCTAACCCTAACCATTAACCTAACCCTAACATTAACCCTAACCCCTAACCCTAACCCTAACCCTAAGCCTAAACCTAACCCTAACCCTTACCCTTACTCTAACCCTAACCCTAACTCTAACCGTAACCATAACCCTAAACCTTACTCTAACCCTAACCCTAACCCTTCTTCTAACTCTAACGCTAACGTCAACCCTAACCCTAACCCTAACCCTAAACGTAACCCTAACCCTTACCATTACCCTAACTCTAACCCTAAACCTAACCCTGACACTAACCCTCAAGCTTACCCTAACTCTAACCCTTAACCTTACCCTAACCCTAACCCTAAACCTAATCCTGACCCTAACCCTTACCCTAACACTTACCCTAACCCTAACCTAACCCTAACCCTAACACTCTTACCCTAACCCTAACCCTAAACCTAACACTAACCCTTACCTTAACACTACCCCTAAACCTAACCCTAAAGAATAATCCTAACATTTACGCTAGCCCTAACCCTTACCCTAACCCTTACCCTAACCGTAACCCTAACCCTAAACCTTACCCTAACTCTAACCCTAACAACAACCCTAACCCTTAACCCTAAACCTTAACCTACCCCTAACCCTCACACTAACCCTAACCCTTAGCCTTACCCTAACCCGAAACCTAACACTTACCCTTACCCTAACCCCTACCCTAACCCTAACCCTAACCCTTACCCTAAACCTAACCCTAACCCGAACCGTAACCCTAAACCCAAACCTATCCCTAACCCTAACCCTAACCCTTACCCTAACCCTAACCCTAACCCTAACCCTAACCTTAACCCTAACCCAAACCCTAAACCTAACCCTTACCCTTACCCTAACCCTAACCCTAAAACTAACCCTAACCCTAACCCTAACCCTAACCCTAACCATAACCCTAACCCTATCCTAACACTTGAACTTACCCTAAACCTAACCCTAAACCTATCACTAACCCTAACCCTAAACCTAACCCTAACCCTAACCCTATCCCTAAACCTAACATTTAACCTTACCCTAACCCTAACCCTAAACCTATCACTAACACTAACCCTAACCCTAACACTAACCCTTACCCTTACCCTAACCCTAACCCTAATGCTAACCCAAACCATAACCCTACCCCTTACCCTAAACCTAACCCTAACCCTAATCCTTACCCTAACCCTAACCCTAACACTAACCCTTACACTTTCCCTAACCCTAACCCTAACAATAACCCTTACGCTTACCCTAACCCTAACCCTAAACCTAACCCTAACCCTAACCCTAACTCTAACAATTACACTTACCCTAACCCTAACACTAAACCTTATCCTAACCGTAACCCTAACCATTAACCTAACCCTAACACTAACCCTCACCCCTAACCCTAACCCTTACCTTAACCCTAACCCTAACGCTAACCCTAACCCTTACACTTACCATAACCCTAACCCTAACTCTAAACCTAACGATAACCCTAACTCTAACCCTAAACCTTACCCTAAACCTAACCCTAACCCTAACCTCAACCTTAACCCTAAACCTAACACTTAACCTTAACCTAACCCTAAACCTAAACCTAAACCTAATCCTAACCCTAACCCTAACCCCTAACCCTAACCCTAACCCTAACCCTAACATTTACCCTTACCCAAACGCTAACCCTAACCTTAACCCTAACACTTACCCTAACCTTAACCCTAACCCTAACCCTTACCCTTACCCTAACCCTAAACCTAATCTTAACCACAACCCTAACCCTAACCCTAAACCTAACCCTTACCCTAACACTTACCCTAACCCTAACCCTAACCCTAACACTTACCCTTACCCTAACCCCTACCCTAACCCTAACCCTAACCCTTACCCTAAACCTAACCCTAAACCTAACCCCTAAACCTAACTCTAACCCTTACCCTTACCCTAACCCGAACCCTAACTCTAACCCTAACCCTAACCCTAACACTATCCCTTATCCTAACCCTAACCCTAACCCTTACTCTAATCCTAACCCTAACCTCAATCTTCACCCTAAACCTAACCCTAACCCTAAACCTATCACTAACACTAACCCTAACCCTAACACTAACCCTTACCCTTACCCTAACCCTAACCATAAACCTAACGTTAACCCTAACACTAACCCTAACCCTAACTCTTAACCCTAACCGTAACCCTTACACTTAACCTAACCGTAACTCTAACCTAACCCTAACCCTAACCTTAACCCAAAGCCTTACCCTTACCCTAACCCAAACCATAAAGCTATCACTAACCCTAACCCTAACCCTAACCCTTACCCTCACCCTAACCCTAACCATAAACCTAACCCTAACACTTACCCTTACCCTAACCCTAAACCTAAACCTATCACTAACCATAACCCTAACCCTAAACCTAAACCTATCACTAACCCTAACCCTAACCCTAACACTAACCCTTACCCTTACACTAAACCTAACAATAAACCTAACCCTAACCCTAACCCTTAACCCTAACCCTAACCCTAACCCTAACCATTACCCTTACCCTCACCCTAACCCTAAACCTAACCCTTACCTTTTCCCTAAACATAACCCTAACCCTAACCCTTACCCTTATCCTAACCCTAAACCTAAACCTAACCCTAACCCTATCCCTAACCCTAAATTTAACCCTAATCCTAACCCTAAACCTTACCCTTACCCTAACCCTAACACTAACCCAAACACTAACCTTAATGCTAACCCTAACCCTAACCCTAAACCTAACCCTAAACTTAATGCTAACCGTAACCCTAAACCTAACCCTTACCCTAAACCTAACCCTAATCCGTACCCTAACTCTAACCCTGACCCTAACTCTTACCCTTTCACTAACACTAACACTAACACTAACCCTTACCCTTACCCTAACTCTAACCCTAAACCTAACCCTAATCCTAACCCTAACCCTAAATATAACCCTAACCCTAACCCTAAACCTTACCCTTAACCTAAACCTAACCCTAACCCTAATCCTTACCCTTACTCTAACCCTGACCCTAACTCTAACCCTAAACCTCACCCTAACCCTAACCCTTACCCTAACAATTACCCTACCCTAACCCTAATCCTAATCCTAACACTTACCCTTATCCTAACCCTAACCCTTAATCTTACCCTAACCCTAAACCCAACCCTAACCCTAACCCTAACACCTACCCTAGTCCTAACCCTAATCCTAACCCTTACCCTAAGCCTAACCCTAACCCTAACCCTTACGCTAACTCTAAACCTAAACCTCACCCTAACCCTAACCCTTACCCTAACACTTACCCTACCCTAACCCTAACCCTAATCCTAACACTTACCCTTACCCTAACCCTAACCCTTAACCTTACCCTAACCCTAAACCCAACCCTTACCCATACCCTAACCCAAACCTAACACATACCCTTACCCTAACCCCTTCCCTACCTCTAACCCCAACCCTAACCCTTACCCTAACTCTAACCCTAACCCTAACCGTAACCCTAAACCTAAACCTATTCCTAACCTTAACCCTAAACCTTACCCTAACCCTAATCTAAACACTAACCCTAACCTTAACCCTAACCTTAACCGTAACTCTTCCCTTACCCTAACCCTAACCCTAAACCTGACCCTAACCATAACCCTACCACTAAACTTAACCCTAACCGTAACCTAAAACTTGACCTTACCCTAACCGTAACACTAAACCTATCACTAACCCTAACCCTAAATCTAACCCTAAACATTACCCTTACCCTAACCCTAACCATAAACCTAACCCTAACCCTAAACCTAACCCTAAACCTAACACTTACCCTTACCCTAACCCTAACCCTAAACCTATCACTAACCCTATCCCTAACCCTAACACTAACCCTTACCCTTATCCTAAACCTAACCATTAACCTAACCCTAACCCTAACCCCAACCCTAACCCTTAACCCTAACCCTACCCCTAACCATAACCCTTACCCTTACGCTAACAATAACCCTAACCCTAACCTAACCCTAACCTTATCCCAAACCCTTACCTTACCCTACCCAAACCCTAAACCTAACCCTTACCCTTACCCTTACCCTAACCCTAACCTTAACCTAACCCTAACCCTTAACCAAACCCTAACCCTAACCCTAACCCTAAACCTAACCCTTACCCTTACCCTAACGCTAAACCTAACCCGAAACCTAACTCTATCCCTAACTCTAACTCTTAACCTTACACTAACCCTAACCCTAAACCTAACCCTAAATCTAACCGTTACCCTAACCCTAACCCTAAAACTTACCCTTACCCTAACCCTAACATTAATGCTAACCCTAACCCTAACCCTTACCCTTACCCTAACCCTAACCCTAAACCTAACCCTAACCCTAAACCTAACCCTAAATTTAACCCTAACCGTAACCCTAACCCTATCCTTACACTTACCCTAACCCTAACCCTAAACCTGACCCTTACCCTAGACATAACCCTAACCCTTACCCTGACCCTAACCTTAACCCTAACCTTTACCCTTACCTTAATCCTAACCCTAACCCTAACCCTAATAATAACCCTTTCCCTTACCCTCACCCTAACCCTAATCCTAACCCTAACCCTAAATCTAACCCTATCCCTAACCCTACCCATAACCCTAACCCTAACTCTATCCCTAACCCTAACCTCTAAACCTAACCCTAAACCTAACCCTAATCCTTACCTTTATCCTAAACCTAACCCAAACACTAACACTTATGCTTACCCTAACCCCTACCCTAACTCTAACCCTAATCCTAACCCTTACCCTAACCCTAACCCTTACCCTTACCTTAACCCTAACCCTTACCCTAACCCTAACTCTAACCCTAACCCTTAACCTAAGCCTAAGCCTAACCCTAAACCTAACCCTAAACCTTACCCTTACCCTAAACCTAACCCAAACCCTTAACCTAAACCTAACCCTAACCCTAACCCTTACCCTTACCTTAACCCTAACCCTAACCCTAGCACTTACGCTTACCCTAACGCTAAACCTAACCCTAACCCTAACCCTAACCCTTACCTTTATCCAACCCTAAATCTAATTCTAACCCTAACCCTAACCAAAACCCTTAACCTAACCCTAACCCTAACACAAACCCTAACTCTTAAACTTAACCTAACTCTAAACCTAACTCTAAACTTAACCCTATGCCTAACCCCAACCCTTACCCTAACCTAACCCTAACCCTTACCCTATCGCTAACCATAACCCTATCCGTAACCTTAACCCTAACCCTAACCGTAACACTAACACTTAACCTTACCCTAACCCTAAACCTAAACCTAACCCTAACCCTAACCCTAACCCTAAGCTTAACCCTAACCCTAACCCTTGCCCTTACCCTAATCCAAACCCTAAACCTAAACCTAACCCTAACCCTAACCCTTAACTTAACCCTAACCCTAACCCTAACCCTAACCCTAAACCTAACCCTAACCCTAACCCTAACCTTAACCCTAAACTTAACCCTAACCCTTACCCTTACCCTAACCATAACCCTAAACCTAACCCTAAACCTAACCCTAACCCTTACCCTTAACCAAACCCTAACCATAAAACTAACCCTAACCCTGACCCTAAACCTAACCCGAACCCTTACCCGTAACCTAACCATAACCCTAAACCTAACCCTAACCCTAACCCTTATCCTAACCCTAACCCTAACCCTATCCCTTAACCTAACACTAACACTAACCCTAACCCCTAACCCTAACTCTCACCCTTACCCCTACCCTAACCCGAACCCTAACTCTAACCCTAACCCTAACACTAACCCTTACCCTAACCCTAAACCTAACCCTTACTCTAACCCTAAACCTAATCTCAATCTTAACCCTAACCCTAACCCTTAACCTTACCCTAACCCTGACCCTAACCCTTACCCTTGGCCTAAACCTAACCCTAACCCTTACCCTTAGCCTAACCCTAACACTAAACCTAATCCGAACCCTACCCCTATCCCTAACCCTAACTCTTATCCTTACCCTAACCCTAACCCTAACCATAACCATAACCCTAACCCTTACCCTTAGCCTAACCCTAACCCTAACCCTAACCCGTACACTTACGCTAACCCTAACCCTAACCTTAACCCTAACCCTAACCCTTACCCTAACCCTTACCCTTACCCTAACCCTAACCCTAACCCTAAACATAACCCTTACCCTTACCCTAATCATAACCCTAAACCGCACCCTAATCCTAAACCTAACCATAACCCTAACCCTAACCCTAAACCTTACCCGTACCCTAACCCTCACGCTAACCCTAACCCTAAAACTTCCCCTAACCCTAAACCGAATCCTAAACCTTACCCTAAACCTAACCCTAACCCTAACCCTGACCCTTACCTTAACTCTAACCCTAACCCTAACCATTCCTCTTCCCCTAACGGTAACCCTAACCGTAACCATAACCCTAAACCTATCCCTAACACATACCCTTACTTTAAGCCTAACCCTAACCCCAACCCTATCCTTAACCCTAAACTTTACCCTTAACCTAAACCTAACCCTAACCCTTACCCTACCACTAACCCTTACCCTAACCCTAAACTTAAACTTAAAACTAATCCTAATCCTAACCCTAACCCTTACCCTAACCCTAACTTTAACCCCAACACTAATCCTAACCCTAACCCTAACCCTAACACTTACCCTTAACCGAACCCTAACCCTAACCTTAACCCTAACCCTAACCCAACCATAACCCATACCTTAACCCTAACCCTAATCCTATCCCTAACCCGTACCCTTACAATAACCCTAACCCTAACCCGAAACCTAACCCTAACCCTAACCTTAACGCTAACCCTTACCCTTACCCTAACCCTAACCCTAACCCTAACCCTAAACCTAACCCTAACACTAACCCTAACCCTTACACTTACCCTAACGCTAACCCTAACCCTTACCCTAAACCTAACCCAACCCCAACCCTTACCTTAAGCCTAACCCTAACCCTAAACCTAACATTAACCCTAACCCTAACACTAACCCTAACCTTAACCCTAACCCTAACCCTAAACCTTACCCTTACCCTAACCCTAACGCTAACCCTAACCCTAAAACTTCCCCTAAACCTAAACCTAATCCTAACCCTTACCCTAAACCTAACCCTAACCCTAACCCTGACCCTTACCTTAACTCTAACCCAAACCCTAACCATTCCTCTTCCCCTAACGGTAACCCTAACCGTAACCGTGACCCTAAACCTATCCCTAACACATACCCTTACTTTAAGCCTAACCCTAACCCCAACCCTATCCCTAACCCTAAACTTTACCCTTAACCTAAACCTAACCCTAACCCTTACCCTAAACCTAACCCTAACCCTACCCTAACCCTAACCTTAACCCTTGCCCTTACCCTAACCCTAACCCTAAACCTAAACCTATCCTTAACCCTAACCCTAAACCTAACCCTTACCAAACCTTAACCCTAATCCTAACCCTAACCCTTACACTTACCCTAATCCTAACCCTAACCCTAAACCTAACCCAAACCCTAACCTTAACCCTAACCCTTACCCTTACCCTTACCCTAACACTAACCCTAACACTTAACCTAACCCTAACACTAACCCTAACCCTAACACTTACACATACCCTAACCCTAACCCTAACCCTAACACTTACCCTTACCTAACTCCTATCGTAACCCTAAGCCTAACCCTAAACCATAACCTAACCCTGACCCTAACCCTACCCTTACCCTTAGCCTAACCCTAACCCTAACCCTAACCCTAACCCTAACCCTAACCCTTACCATAACCATAACCCTAACCCTTACGCTAACCCTAACGCTAACCCTAAAACTTACCCTAACCCTAACCCTAAACCTAACACATACCCTTACCCTACCACTAACCCTTACCCTAACCCTAAACTTAAACTTAAAACTAATCCTAATCCTAAACCTAACCCTTACCCTAACCCTAACTTTAACCCCAACACTAATCCTAACCCTAAACCTAACCCTTACCCTTACCCTAACCCTAACCCTAACCTTAACCCTAACACTAACCCAACCATAACCCTTACCCTAACCCTAACCCTAATCCTATCCCTAACCCTTACCCTTACACTAACCCTAACCCTAACACTAAACCTAACCCTAACCCTAACCTTAACCCTAACCCTTACCCTTACCTAACCCTAACCCTAACCCTAACCCTAAAACTAACCCTAACACTAACCCTAAACCTTACACTTACCCTAAAGCTAACCCTAACCCTTACCCTAAACCTAACCCAACCCCAACCCTTACCTTAAGCCTAACCCTAACCCTAACCCTAACATTAACCCTAACCCTAACACTAACCCTAACCTTAAACCTAACCCTAACCCTAAACCTTACCCTTACCCCAACCCTAACGCTAACCCTAACCCTAAAACTTCCACTAACTCTAAACCTAATCCTAATCCTTACCCTAAACCTAACCCTAACCCTAACCCTGACCCTTACCTTAACCCTAACCCTAATCCTAACCATTCCCCTTCCCCTAACGGTAACCCTAACTGTAACCCTAACCCTAAACCTAACCCTAACACATACCCTTACTTTAAGCCTAACCCTAACCCCAACCCTTTCTCTTATCCTAAACCTTACCCTTAACCTAAACTTAACCCTAACTCTTACCCTAAACCTAACCCTAACCCTAACCTAACCCTAACCTTAACCCTTACCCTTACCCTAATCCTAACCCTAAACCTAACCCTATTCTTAACCCTAACCCTAAACCTAACGCGTACCCTAACCTTAACCCTAATCCTAACCCTAACCCTTACACTTACCCTAATCCTAACCCTAACACTAAACCTAACCCTAACCCTAACCTTAACCCTAAACCTTACCCTTAACCTAACCCTAACCCTAACACTTAACCTAACCCTAACACTAACCCTAACCCTAACCCTTACCCATATCTTAACCCTAACCCTAACCCTAACCCTTACCCTTACCTAACTCCTATCCTAACCCTTAGTCTAATCCTAAACCATAACCTAACCCTGACCCTAACCCTACCCTTACACTTACCCTAACCCTAAACCTAACCCTAACCCTAACCCTAACCCTACCCCTTACCCTTACCCTAACCCTAACCCAAACCTTAAATCTAAAACTTACCCTTACCCTAAACCTAACCCTAACCCTAAACCTAACCCTACCCTTATCCTTACCCTAACCCTAATCCTAACCCTAACCCTTACCCTAACCCTAACCTTAATCCCAACACTAATCCTAAACCTAACCCTAAACCTAACCCTTACCCTAACCCTAACCTTAACCCCAACACTAATCCTAACACTAACCGTAACCCTAACCCTTACCCTAACCCTAACCTTAACCCCAACCCTAACCCTAACCCTAACCTTAACCCTAACCCTAACCCAACCATAACCTTTACACTAACCCTAACCGTAATCCTATCCCTAACCCTTACCCTTAAACTAACCCTAACCCTAACCCTGAACCTAACCCTAACCGTAACCTTAACCCTAAACCTTACCCTTCCCCTTCCCCTAACCCAAACCCTAAACCTAAACCTAACCCTAACACTAACCCTAACCCTTACACTTACCCTTACCCTTACCCTAACCCTAACCCTAAACCTAACCCTCACCCTAACCCTAACCCTAACCTCTAACCCTAATCCTAAACCTAACCCTAATCCTTACCTTTATCTTAAACGTAACCCTAACACTAACACTTATGCTTACCCTAACCCCTACCCTAACTATAACCCTAACCCTAACCCTTACCCTAACCCTAACACTAACCCTAACCCTTACCCTTACCTTACCCCTAAACTAACCCTAACACTAACTCTAACCCTAACCCTTAACCTAACCCTAACCCTAACCTTAAACCTTACCCTTACCCTAAACCTATCCCTAACCCTTACCTTAAACCTAACACTAAACCTAACCCTAACCCTTACCCTTACATTAACCCTAACCCTAACCCTAACCCTTACGCTTACCCTAACGCTAACCCTAACCCTAACCCTAACACATACCCTTATCCTAACCCTAACCCTAAACATAACCCTAACCCTAACCCTAAACATAATACTAACCCTAACCCTAACCCTAACCCTTACCCTAACCCTAACCCTTACACTAAACCTAACCCTAACCCTAACCCACAACCCTAACATTTAACCTAACCCTAACCCTTACCCTAAACCTAACCCTTACCTTTATCCAAACCTAAACCTAACTCTAACCTTAACCGTAACCAAAACCCTTAACCTAACCCTAAACCTAACACTAACCCTAACCCTTAACCTTAACCTTAACCTAACCCTAAACCTCACTCTAACCTTAACCCTCTCCCTAACCCCAACCCTTACCCTAAGCTAACCCTAACGCTTACCCTAAACGTAACCATAAGCCTAACCCTATCCTTAACCCTAACCCTAACCATAACACTAAACCTTACCCTTTCCCTTACCCTAACCCTAACCCTAAATCTAACCCTAACTCTAACCCTAACCTTAACCCTAAACCTAACCGTTGCCTTTACCCCAACCATAACCCTAAACCTAACCCTAACCCTAACCCTAACCCTAAATCTAACCCTAACGCTAACCCTAACCCTAACCCTAACCCTAAATCTAACCCTTACCCTAACCCTAACCTTAACCCTAACCCTAACCCTAACCCTTAACCTAACCATAACACTAAACCTAACCCTAACCCTAACCCTAACCCTAACCCTACCACCTAAACCTAACCCTAACACTAACAGTAACACTTACCCTTACCCTAACCCTAACCCTTCTCCTAACCATAACCCTAACTCTATCCCTTAACCTAACCCTAACACTAACCCTAACCCCTAACCCTAACTCTAACCCTTACCCTTACCCCAACCCGAACCCTAAATCTAACCCTAACCCTAACACTAACACTAACCCTTACCCTAACCCTAACTCTAACCCTTACTCTAACCCTAAAACTAACCTCAAACTTAACCCTAAACCTAACCCTAACCCTTACCATTACCCTAACCCTAACCCTCACCCTTACCCTAAACCTTACCCTAACCGTAACCCTACCCCTTACCCTAACCCTAACATTAACCCTAACCTCAACCTTAAACCAAAGCCTAACCCTAACCCTAACCGTTACCCCTACCCTTACCCTAACCCTAACCCTAACCCTAACACTTACCCTTACCCTAACCCTAACCCTAACCTTAACCCCAACCCTAAACCTAACCCTAACCCTAACCGTAACCCTTACCCTAACCATAACCCTTACCCTTACTCTAAACCTTACCCTAAATCTAACGCTAACCCTAACCCTAACCCTTACCCTGACCCTAACCCTAAACCTTCCTCTAACTCTAACCCTAATCTCAACCCTAAACCTTACCCTAACCTAACCCTAACCCTAACCCTTACCCTTACCCTAACCCTAACCCTAACACTAACCCTGACCCTAACCCTAACCCTAACACTAACCCTGACCCTAACCCTAACGCTTACCCTAACCCTAACCCTAACCCTTAACCTTACCCTAACCCTAACCATAAACTTAAGCCAACCCTAAACCTAACCCTGACAATAACCCTTACCCTAACACTTAACCTAACCCTAACCCTAATCCTAACCCTAACACTTACCCTTACCCTAACCATAACCCTAAACCTAACCCTAACCCTTACCCTAACCCTACCCCTAAACCTAACCCTAACCCTAACCCTTACACTTACGCTAGCCCTAACCCTAACCCTAACCCTTACACTAACCGTAACCCTAACCCTAACCCTTACCCTAACTCTAACCCTAACCCCAACCCTAACCCCTAACCCTAAACCTTACCCTAACCCTAACCCTCACACTAACCCTAACCCTTACCCTTACCCTAACCCTAAACCTAACACTTATCCTTACCCTAACCCATACCCTAAACCTAACCCTAACCCTAACCGTAATCCTAAACCCAAACCTATCCCTAACCCTAACCCTAACCCTTACCCTAACCCTAACCCTAATCTGAACCCTAACCTTAACCCTAACCCAAACCCTAACCCTAACCCTTACCCTTACCCTAGCCCTAAAACTAAAACTAACCCTAACCGTAACCCTAACCCTAACTTTAACCCTAACCCTAACCTAACACTTGACCTTACCCTAAACCTAACCCTAAACCTATCACTAACCCTAACCCTAACCCTAACCGTTACACTTACCCTAACCCTAACGATAAACCTAACCCTAACCCTAACCCTAACCATAACACTTACCCTTACCCTAACCCTAACCCTAAACCTATCACTAACACTAACCCTAACCCTAACACTAACCATTACCCTTACCCTACCCCTAACCATAAACCTAATGCTAACCCTAACTCTTATCCTTACCCTAACCCAAACCCTAAACCTACCCCTAAACTTAACCCCTAAATCTAACCGTTATCCTAAACCTAACCCTAAAACTTACCCTTACCCTAACCCTAACCTTAATGCTAACCCTAACCCTAACCCTAACCCTTACCATTACCCTAACCCTAATCCTTACCCTAACTCTAACACTAATCATTACCCTTTCCCTAACCCTAACCCTAACCCTAACCCTTACACTTAACCTTACCCTAACACTAAACCTAACCCTAACCCTAAACATAACCCTAAATTTAACCCTAACCGTAAACCTAACCCTAACCTTACCCTTACCCAAACCCTAACCCTAAACCTGACCTTTACCCTAAACCTAACCCTAACCCTTACACTAACCCTACCCCTAAACCTAACCTTTACCCTTACCTTAACCCTAACCGTAACCCTAACAATAACCCTTACCCTTAACCTAACCCTAACCCTAAACCTCACCCTAACCCTAAATCTCACCCTAAACCTAACCCTAACCCTAAACCTTACCCTTACCCTAATGCTAACCCTTACCCTAAACCTAACCGTACCCTAAACCTAAACCTAACCTTAACCTTAACCCTAACCCTAACCCTTACCCTTCCCCTAACGCTAACCCGAACCCTAACCCTAAACATCACCGTAACACGTACCCTTACCCTAAACCTAACCCTAACCCCAACCCTTACCCTTACCCTAACCCTAACCCTATACCTAACACTCACCCTCACCCTAACCCTAACCCTAACCTCTAACCCTAACCCAAACCTCAACCCTAATCCTAACCCTAAAACTAAACCTAACCCTAACCCTTATCCTTACCCTAACCCTAACCCTAACCCTAACCCTAGCGCTTACCCTAACCCTAACCCTAACCCTTACCCTAACCCAACCCCTAAACCTTACCCTAACCCTAACCATCACACTTACCCTAGCCCTAACCCTAACCCTAACCATTACCCTAACCGTAACCCTAACCCTAACCCTTAACCTAACTCTAACCCTAACCCCAACCCTAACCCCTAACCCTAAACCTTAACCAAACCCTGACCCTCAGACTAACCCTAACCCTTACCCTTACCATAACCCTAAACCTAACACTTACCCTTACCCTAACCCCTACCCTTACCATAAACCTAAACCTAACCCTAACCCTAAACTTAACCCTTACCTTTACCTTAACCCTAATCCTAAACCTAAACCTAACCCTTACCTTTACCCTAACCCTAACCCTAAACCTAACCCTAACCCTATCCCTTACGCTTACCCTAACCCTAACCCTAACCATAACCATAACCTTACCCTTACCCTAACCCTAAACCTAACCCTAAACCTAAACCTAACCCTAACCCTAACCCTAAACCTTACCCTTACTCTAACCCTAACCGTAACAGTAAAACTTCCCCTAACCCTAAACCTAACCCTAACCCTTAACCTTAACGTAACCATAACCATAACCCTAACCCTTAACCTTAGCCTAACCCTAACCCTAACCCTAACCCTTAACCTTAGCCTAACCCTAACCCTAACCTTAACCCTAAACCTAACCTTAACCCTAACCCTTACCCTTACCCTAACACTAACCCTAACCCTAACCATAACCCTTACCCTTACCCTAATCATAACCCTAAACCTAACCCTCATCCTAAACCTTTCCGTAACCCTAACCCTAAACCTTACCCTTACCCTAACCCTAATGCTAACCCTAACCCTAAAACTTCCCCTAACCCTAAACCTAATCCTAACCCTTACCCTAAACCTAACCCTAACCCTAACCCTGACCCTTACCTTAACCCTAACCCTAACCCTAACCATTCCCCTTCCCCTAACGGTAACCCTAGCTGTAACCCTAACCCTAAACCTAACCCTAACACATACCCTTACTTTAAGCCTAACCCTAACCCCAACCCTATCCCTAACCCTAAACTTTACCCTTAACCTAAACCTAACCCTAACCCTTACCCTAAACGTAACCCTAACCCCAACCTTAACCTTTAACCTTACCCTAACCATAACCCTAAACCTAACCCTATCCTTAACCCTATCCCTAAACCTAACACTTTCCCTAACCTTAACCCTAATCCTAACCCTAACCCTTACACTTACCCTAATCCTAACCCTAACCCTAAACCTAACCCTAACACTAATCTTAACCCTAACCCTTACCCTTACCCTAACCCTAACCCTAACACTTAAACTAACCCTAACACTAACCCTAACCCTAACCCTTACCCATATCCTAATCCTAACCCTAACCCTTACCCTAACCCTAACCCTAACACATACCCTTAACCTAACACTAACCCTTACCATAACCCTAAACCTAAACTTAAACCTAACCCTAATCCTAACCCTAACCCTTACCCTAACCCTAACCTTAACCCTAACACTAATCCTAACCCTAACCCTAACCCTAACCCTTACCCTTACCCTAACCCTAACCCTAACCTTAACCCTAACCCTAACCCAACCATAACCCTTACACTAACCCTAACCCTAATCCTATCCCTAACACTTACCCTTACACTAACCCTAGCCCTAACCTTAAACCTAACCCTAACCCTAACCTTAACCCTAACCCTTCCCCTTCCCCTAACCCTAACCCTAAACCTAACCCTAAACCTAAACCTAACCATAAACCTAACCTTAACCCTAACCCTTCCCCTTCCCCTAACCCTAACCCTAAACCTAACCCTAAACCTAAACCTAACACTAACCCTAAACCTTACACTTACCCTAACCCTAACCCTAACCCTTACCCTAAACCTAACCCTAACCCCAACCCTTACCTTAACCCTATCCCTAAAACTAAACCTAAACCTAACTCTAACACTAACCCTAACCTTAATCCTTACCCTACCCCTAACCCTAACCCTTACTGTAACCCTAAGCCTAACCCTAACATTAACCCTAACCTAACCCAAACCCTAACCTTAACCCTAACCCTAACCCTACTCTTTCCCTTACCGTAACCCTAACCTTATTCCGAACACTAACCCTTGTCCTAACCCTAACCATAACCCTTACCCTTACCCTAACCCTAACCCTAAACCTAACCCTCATCCTAACCCTAACCCTAACCTCTAACCCTAATCCTAAACCTAACCCTAATCCTTACCTTTATCCTAAACCTAACCCTAACACTAACACTTATGCTTACCCTAAACCCTACCCTAACTCTAACCCTAAACCTAACCCTTACCCTAACCCTAACCATAACCCTAACCCTTACCCTTACCTTACCCCTAAACTAACCCTAACACTAAATCTAACTCTAACCCTTAACCTAACCATAACCCTAACCTAAACCTAACCCTAACCCTAAACCTATCCCTAACCCTTACCTTAAACCTAACCCTAAGCCTAACGCTAATCCTTACCCTTACGTTAACCCTAACCCTAACCCTAACCCTTACACGTACCCGAACGCTAACCCTAACCCTAACCCTAACCCTAACACATACCCTAACACTAACCCTAACCCTAAACATAACCCTAACCCTAACCCTTACCCTAAACCTAACCCTTACCTTTATCCAACCCTAAACCTAACTCTAACCCCAACCCAAACCAAAACCCTTAACCTTACCCTAATACTAACCCTAATCCTTACCCTTAACCTAACCCTAACACTAAACCTAACCCTAACCCTAAACATAACCCTAAATTTAACCCTAACCATAACCCTAACCCTAACCATACCCTTACCCAAACCCTAACCCTAAACCTGACCCTTATACTAAACCTAACCCTAACCCTTACACTAACCCTACCCCTAACCCTAACCTTTACCCTTACCTTAACCCTAACCGTAACCCTAACAATAACCCTTACCCTTACCCTAACCCTAAACCTAAACCTAACCCTAACCCTAAATCTAACCCTAACCCTAACCCTTACCCTTCCCCTAACGCTAACCCTAACGCTAACCCTAAACCTTCCCCTTACCCTAAACTTAACCCTAACTCTTACCCTAAACCTAACCGTACCCTAACCCTAAACCTAACCTTAAACCTAACCCTAACCCTAACCCTTACCCTTCCCCTAACGCTAACCCTAACGCTAACCCTAAACCTAACCCTAACACATAACCTTACCATAAAACTAACCCTAACCCCAACCCTTACCCTTACCCTAACCCTAACCCTAAACCTAACACTCACCCTCACCCTAACCCTAACCCTAACCTCTAACCCTAACCCTAACCTCAACCCTAATCCTAAACCTAAAACTAAACCTAACCCTAACACTTACCCTTACCCTAACCCTAACCCTAACCCTTACCCTAACCCTACCCCTAAACCTTACCCTAACCCTAACCATCACACTTAACCTAGCCCTAACCCTAAACCTTAACCAAACCCTAACCCTCACACTAACCCTAACCCTTACCCTTACCATAACCCTAAACCTAACACTTACCCTTACCCTAACCCCTAACCTAACCCTAACCCTAAACCTAACCCTAACCCTAAACTTAACCCTTAACCTTACCTTAAACCTAACCCTAAACCTAACCCTAACCCTTACCTTTACCCTAACCCTAACCCTAACCATAACCTTACCCTTACCCTAACCCTAACCCTAAACCTAACCCTAACCCTAACCCTAACCCTAACCCTAACCCTAACCCTAAACCTTACCCTTACCCTAACCCTAACCATAACAGTAAAACTTCCCCTAACCCTAAACCTAACCCTAACCCTTACCCTTACCCTAACCCTAACCCTAACCCTAACCATAACCCTTACCCTTACCCTAATCATAACCCTAAACCTAACAATAACCCTTACCCTTACCCTAATCATAACCCTAAACCTAACCCTAATCCTAAACCTAACCCTAACCCTAAACCTTACCCTTACCCTAACCCTAACGCTAACCCTAACCCTAAAACTTCCCCTAACCCTAAACCTAATCCTAACCCTTACCCTAAACCTAACCCTAACCCTAACCCTGACCCTTACCTTAACCCTAACCCTAACCCTAAACATTCCCCTTCCCCTAACGGTAACCCTAATGGTAACCCTAACCCTAAACCTAACACTAACACATACCCTTACTTTAAGCCTAACCCTAACCCCAGCCCTATCCCTAACCCTAAACTTTATCCTTAACCTAAACCTAACCCTAACCCTTACCCTAAACCTAACCCTAACCCTACCCTAACCCTAACCTTAACCCTTACCCTTACTCTAACCCTAACCCTAAACCTAACACTATCCTTAACCCTAACCCTAAACCTAACCCTTACCCTAAACTTAACCCTAATCCTAACCCTAACCCTTACACTTACCTTAATCCTAACCCTAACCCTAAACCTAACCCTAACCTTAACCCTAACCCTTACCCTTACCCTAAGCCTAACATTAACACTTAACCTAACCCTAACACTAACCCTAACCATAACCCTTACCCATATCCTAACCCTAACCCTAACCCTAACACTTACCCTAACCTAACTCCTATCCTAAGCCTAAGCCTAACCCTAAACCATAACCTAACCCTGACCCTAACCCTCCCTTACACTTACCCTACCCCTAAACCTAACCCTAACCCTAACCCTAACCCTACCCCTTACCCTTACCCTAACCCTAACCCAAACCCTAAATCTAAAACTTACCCTTACCCTAAACCTAAACCTAACCCTAACCCTAACCTTTACCCTTACCATAACCCTAACCCTAACCCTTACGCTTACCCTAACGCTAAACCTAACCCTTACCCTAACCCTACCCCTAACCCTAACACATACCCTTACCCTAACACTAACCCTTACCGTAACCCTAAACCTAAACTTAAACCTAACCCTAATCCTAAACCTAACCCTTACCCTAACCCTAACCTTAACCCCAACACTAATCCTAACCCTAAACCTAACCCTTACCCTTACCCTAACCCTAACCCTAACCCTAACCCTAAACCTAACCCTAACCTTAACACTGACCCTAACCCTAACACTTACCCTAACCTAACCCTAACCCTAACCCTAACCCTAAACCTAAACCTAACCCTAACCCTAACACTGACCCTAACCCTAACACTTATCCTAACCCTAACCCTAACCCTAACCCTTACCCTAACCCTACACCTAAACCTTACCCTAACCCTAACCATCACACTTACCCTAGCCCTAACCCTTAACCTAACTCTAACCCTAACCCAAACCCTAACCCCTAACCTTAACCTTAACCAAACCCTAACCCTCACACTAACCCTAACCCTTATCCTTACCATAACCCTAAACCTAACACTTACCCTTACCCTAACCCCTACCCTAACCCTAACCCTAAACCAAACCCTAACCCTAAACTTAACCCTTACCCTTACCTTAACCCTAACCCTAAACCTAACCCTAACCCTTACCCTTACCCTAACCCTAACCCTAACCCTAACCCTATCCCTTACCCTAACCCTAACCCTAACCCTAACCCTAACCTTACCCTTACCCTAACCCTAAACCTAAACCTAACCCTAACCCTAAACCTAACCCTAACCCTAACCCTAAACTTACCCTTACCCTAACCCTAACCATAACAGTAAAACTTCCCCTAACCCTAAACCTAACCCTAACCCTTAACCTTACCCTAACCATAACCATAATACTACCCCTTACCCTTAGCCTAACCCTAACCCTAACCCTAACCCTTACACTTACCCTAACCCTAACCCTAACCTTAACCCTAAACCTAACCCTAACCCTAACCCTTACCCTTACCCTAACCCTAACAATAACCATAACCATAACCCTTACCCTTACCCCAATCATAACCCTAAACCTAACCCTAATCCTAAACCTAACCCTAACCCTAACCCTAACCCTAAACCTTACCCTTACCCTAACCCTAACGCTAACCCTAACCCTAAAACTTCCCCTAACCCTAAACTAATCCTAACCCTTACCCTAAACCTAACCCTAACCCTAACCCTGACCATTACCTTAACCCTAACCCTAACCCTAACCATTCCCCTTCTCCTAACAGTAACCCTAACGGTAACCCTAACCCTAAACCTAACCCTAACACATACCCTTACTTTAAGGCTAACCCTAACCCCAACCCTATCCCTAACCCTAAACTTTACCCTTAACCTAAACCTAACCCTAACCCTTACCCTAAACCTAACCCTAACCCTACCCTACCCTAACCTTAACCCTTACCCTTACCCTAACCCTAACCCTAAACCTAACTCTATCCTTAACCCTAACCCTAAACCTAACCCTTACCCTAACCTTAACCATAATCCTAACCCTAACCCTTACACTTGCCCTAATCCTAACCCTAACCCTAAACCTAACCCTAACCCTAACCTTAATCCTAACACTTACCCTTACCCTAAGCCTAACCCTAACACTTAACCTAACCCTAACACTAAACCTAACCAAAACCCTTACCCATATCCTAACCCTAACCCTAACCCTAACACTTACCCTAACCTAACTCCTATCCTAACCCTTAGCCTAACCGTAAACCATAACCTAAACCTGACCCTAACCCTACCTTTACCCTTACCCTAACCCTAACCCTAACCCAAACCCTAAATCTAAAACTTACCCTTAACCTAAACCTAAACCTAACCCTAACCCTAACCCTTACCCTTACCATAACCCTAACCCTAACCCTTACGCTTACACTAACGCTAAACCTAACCCTTACCCTAACCCTAACCCTAACCCTAACACATACCCTTACCCTAACACTAACCCTTACCATATCCCTAAACCTAAACTTAAACCTAACACTAATACTAACCTAACCCTTACTCTAACCCTAACCTTAACCCCAACACTAATCCTAACCCTAACCCTAACCCTTACCCTTACCCTAACCCTAACCCTAACCCTAAACCTAACCCTAACCCTAACCTCAACCCTAACCCTTACCCTTACCCTAACCCTAACCCTAACCCTAAACCTAACCCTAACACTAACCCTAACCCTTACACTTACCCTAACACTAACCCTAACCCTTACCCTAAACCTAACCCTAACCCCAACCCTTACCTCAACCCTAACCCTAATCCTAAACCTAAACCTAACTCTAACCCTAACCCTAACCCTAATCCTTACCCTAACCCTAACCCTAACCCTAACCCTAACCCTAACCCTAACCCTAACCCTAACATTAACCCTAACCTAACCCTTACCCTAACTTTAATCCTAACCCTAACCCTACTCTTTCCCTTACCCTAATCCTAACCTTAAACCGAACACTAACCCTTGTCCTAACCCTAACCATAACCCTTACCCTTACCCTAACCCTAACCCTAAACCTAAACCTCACCCTAACCCTAACCCTAACCCTAACCAATAACCCTAATCCTAAACCAAACCCTAATCCTTACCTTTATCCTAAACCTAACCCTAACACTAACACTTATGTTTACCCTAACCCCTACCCTAACTCTAACCCTAATCCTAACCCATAACCTAACCCTAACCCTAACCCTAACCGTTACATTACCCCTAAACTAACCCTAACACTAACTCTAACCCTAACCTTATCCTAACCCTAACCCTAACCTTAAACGTTACACTTACCCGAAACCTATCCCTAACCCTTACCTTAAACCTAACCCTAAACCTAACCCTAACCCTTACCCTAACGCTAACCCTAACCCTAACCCTAACCCTAACACATACCACTACCCTAACCCTAACCCTAAACATAACCCTAACCCGAACCCTAACCCTAAATATAACCCTAACCCTAACTCTAACGCTAACACTTACCCTAACCCTAACCCTAACCCTAACCCTTACCCTAACCCTAACCCTTACACTAAACCTAACCCTAACCCCTAACCCTAACGTTTAACCTAACCCTAACCCTTACCCTAAACCTAACCCTTACCTTTATCCAACCCTAAACCTAACTCTAACCCTAACCCTAACCAGAACCCTTAACCTAACCCTAACCCTAACACTAACCCTAACCCTTAACCTTAACCTTAACCTAACCCTAAACCTAACTCTAACCTTAACCCTATCCCTATCCCCAAACCTTACCCTAAGCTAACCCTAATGCTTACCCTAAACCTAACCATAACCCTAACCCTATCCTTAACCCTATCCCTAACCATAACACTAACCCTTACCCTTACCCTTACCCTAACCCTAACTCTAAACCTAACCCTAACCCTAACCCTAACCCTAACCTTAACCCTAAACCTAACCGTTGCCCTTACCCCAAACTTAACCCTAAACCTAACCCTAACCCTAAACCTAAACCTAACCATAACAGTTACCCTTACCCTAACCCTAACCCTAAACTTAACCCCAACCCTAAACCTAACCCTACCCTAACCCTTACCCTAACCCTAACCCTTACCCTTACTCTAAACCTTACCCTAACTATAACCCTAACCCTAACCCGAACCCTTACCCTGACCCTAACCCTAACCCTTCCTCTAACTCTAACCCTAACCGCAACCCTAACCCTAACCCTAACCCTAACCTAATCCTAACCCTAACCCTTGCCCTTACCCTAACCTTAACCCTAAAACTAACCCTGACCCTAACCCTAACGCTTACCCTAACCCTAACCCTAACCCTAACACTTACCCTTACCCTAACCCTAACCCTAACCTTAACCCCAACCCTAAACCTAACCCTAACCCTAACCCTAACCCTTACCCTAACCCTAACCCTTACCATTTCCCTAACCCTAACCCTAACCCTAACCTTTACCCTTACCTTAACCCTAACCCTAACACTAACAATAACCCTTACCTTACCCTAACCCTAACCCTAAAACTAACCCTAACCCTAACCCTAACCCTAAACTTTACCCTTACCCTAACCCTAACGCTAACCCTAAACCTTCCCCTTACCCTAAACTTAACCCTAACTCTTACCTAAACCTAACCCTAAAACTATCACTAACACTAACCCTAACCCTAACACTAACCCTTACCCTTACCCTTACCCTAACCCTAACCCTACCCCTAACCTTAACCCTAACCCTAACCTAACCCTTGACCTTACCCTAACCCTAATCCTAAACCTATCACTAACCCTAACCCTAACCCTAACCCTAACCCTTACCCTTACCCTAACCCTAACCATAAACCTAACCCTAACCCTAACCCTAACCCTAAGACTTATCCTTACCCTAACCCTAACCCTAACCTATCACTAACACTAACCATAACCCTAACACTAACCCTTACCCTTACCCTAACACTAACCCTAAACCGATCACTAACACTAACCCTAACCCTAACACTAACCCTTACCCTTACTCTAACCCTAACCATAAACCTAACGCTAACCCTAACCCTAACCCTAACCCTTAACCCTAACCCTAAACCTAATCCTAACCCTTACGCTAACCCTAACCCTAACCCTAACCCTAACCTAACCCTAACCCTAACCTTAACCCAAACCCTTACCCTTACCCTAACCCTAACCCTAAACCTATCACTAACCCTAAACCTAACCCTAACCCTAACCCTTACCCTTACCCTAACCCTAACCATAAACCTAACCCTAACGCTAACACTAACCCTAACACTTACACTTACCCTAACCCTAACCCTAAACCTATCACTAACACTAACCCTAACCCTAACACTAACCCTTAACCTTACTCTAACCCTAACCATAAACCTAACGCTAAACTTAACCCTAACCCTAACCCTAACCAAAACCCGAACCCTAAACCTAATCCTAACCCTTATGATTACCCTAACCCTAACCCTATCCCTAACCTAACCCTAACCCTAACCTTAACCCAAACCCTTACCCTTACCCTAACCCTAACCTTAAACCTATCACTAACACTAACCATAACCCTAACACTAACCCTTACCCTTACTCTAACCCTAACCATAAACCTAATGCTAAACTTAACCGTAACCCTCACATTAACCCTAAAGCCTAAGCCTAACCCTAATCCAAACCCTTACGATTACCTTAACCCTAACCCTATCCCAAACCTAAACCCTAACCCTAACCTTAACCCAAACCCGTACCCTTTACCAAAGCCTAACTCTAACCCTAACACTTAACATTAACCTAACCCTAACCATAACCCTAACCCTTAACCCTAACCCTAACCCTAACCGTAACCATAACCCTAACCCTAACCCTTACCCTTACCCTAACCTTAACCCTAAACCTAACCCTAACCCTTACCCTTACCCTCACCCTAAACCTAATCTTAACCCTAACCATTACCCTTACCCTCACCTCAAACTTAACCCTAACCCTAACCCTAAACTGAACTCTAACCCTTAACCCTAACCCTAACCCTTACCCTACCCTAAACCTAACTCTAACCTTAAACCTAACCCTAACCCTAGCCCATACCCTTACCCTAACCCTAACCCTAAAACTAACCTGAACCCTAACCCTATACCTAACCCTAACTCTTATACTTACCCTAACCCTAAACCTAAACCTAACCCTAACCCTAACCCCTAAATCTAACCGTAACCGTAACCCTAACCCTAACACTTACCCTTACCCTAACACTAAACTTAATGCTAACCCTAACCCTTACCTTAACCCTAACCCTAACCCTAACACTTACCCTTACGATAACCATAACCCTAAAACTATCACTAACACTAACCCTAACCCTAACTCTAACCATTACCCTTACCCTAACCCTAACCCTAACCCTAACCAAACACTAACACTAACCCTAACACTAACCATTACCCTTACCCTAACCATGACCATAAACCTAACCCTAACCCTAACCCTAACCCTAACCCTTAACCCTAACCATAACCCTCACCCTAACCCTAACCCTTACCCTAACCTTAACCCTAAACCTAACCCTAACCCTTACCCTTACCCTCACCCTAAACCTAATCTTAACCCTAATCCTAACCCTAACCCTAAACTTACCCCTTACCCTTATCCTTACCCTAACCCTAAACCTAAACCTAACCCTAACCCATAAATTTAACCGTAACCCTAACCCTAACCCTAACACTTAACCTTACCCTAACCCTAACCTTAATGCTAACCCTAAGCCTAAGCCTAAGCCTAACCCTAACCCTAACCCTAACCCTAACCCTTACCCTTACCCTAACCCTAACCCTAAACCTAACCCTAACCCTTACCCTTACCCTCACCCTAAACCTAATCTTAACCCTAATCCTAACCCTAACCCTAAACTTACCCCTTATCCTTATCCTTACCCTAACCATAAACCTAAACCTAACCCTAACCCCTAAATTTAACCGTAACCCTAACCCTAACCCTAACACTTACCCTTACCCTAACCCTAACCTTAATGCTAACCTTAACCTAACCCTAACGCTTACACTTACCTTAACCCTAACCTTAAAGCTAACCCTAACTCTAACTCTAACCGTAACCTTAATGCTAACTCTAACCCTTACCCTAAACCTAACACTAATCCTTACCCTAACTCTAACCCTAACCCTAACCCTTACCATTTCCCTAACCCTAACCCTAACCCTAACCCTTACCCTTACCCTAACTCTAACCCTAAACCTAACCCTAACCCTAACCCTACATTTAATCCTAAACCTAACCCTAAACCTTACCCTTACCCTAAACCTAACCCTAACCCTAATCCTTACCCTTACTCTAACCCTAACCCTAACTCTAACCCTAAACCTAACCCTAACCTTTACCCTTAGCCTAACCCTAACCCTAACCCTTAACCTAACACTTACCCTAACCTTATCCCTAACCCTAACAGTTACTCTTACACTAATCCTAAACCTAACCCTTACCCTTACCCTAACCCTAAAGCTAACCCTAACCCTAACCCTAACACTAACCCTAGCCCTAACCCTAATCCTAACCCTTACCCTAAACCTAACCCTAACCGAAACCCTTACCCTAACTCTTACCCTAAACCTAACCCCTAACCCTAATCCTTTACCTAACCCTAAGCCTCACACTAACCCTAACCCTTACCCTTACCCTAACCCTAAACCTAACACTTACTCTTACCCTAGCCCCTACCCTAACTGTAACCCTAACCCTAACCCTTACCCTTACCCTAACCCTAACCCCCTAACCCTAACCATAACACTAAACCTAAACCTATTCCTAACCCTAAGCCTAACCCTTACCCTAACCCTGACCTTAACCCTAACCCTAACCCTAACCTTAACCCTAACCCTAACCCTAACCCTTACCCTTACCCTAACCCTAACCCTAACCATAACCCTAAATCTAAACCTATTCCTAACCCTAAGCCTAACCCTTACCCTAACCCTAACCTTAACCCTAACTCTAACCTTAACCCTAACCCTAACCCTAACCCTTACCCTTGCCCTAACAATAACCCTAAACCTATCACTAACCCTAACCCTTAACCAAACCCTAACCCTAACCCTAACCCTGACCCTAACCTTAACCCTAACCCTTAATAATACCCTAATCATAAACCTAACCCTAACCCTAACCCTTATCCTAACCCTAACCCTAACCCTTATCCTACCCTAACCCTAACCCTAACCTTAACCCTAACCCTAACCCTTACCCTTACCCTAACCCTAACGCTAAACCTAACCCCAAAACTAACCTTATCCCTAACCATAACTCTTATCCTTACCCTAACCCTAACCCTAACCCTAACCTTAACACCTAAATCCAACCGTTTCCCTAACCCTAATCCTAACACTTACACTTACCCTAACCCTAACCTTAATGCTAACCCTAAACCTAACCCTAACCCTTACCCTAACCCTAACCCTAATCCTTACCCTAACTCTAACCCTAACCCTAACCCCTACACTTTCCCTAACCCTAACCCTAACCCTTACCCTTACCCTAACCCTAACCCTAAACCTAACCCTAACACTAAACCTAACCCTACATTTAACCCTAACCCTAATCCTAACCCTAACCTTACCCTTACCCTAACCCTAACCGTAACCCTAACCCTTACCCTTTCCCTAACACTAACCCTAACGCTAAACCTAACCCCAAACCTACCCCTATCCCTAACCCTAACTCTTATCCTTTCCCTAACCCTAACTCTAAACCTAACCCTAACCTTAACCCCTAAATCTAACGGTTACCCTAAACTAACCCTAACACTTACCCTTACCCTAAACCTAAATTTAATGCTAACCCTAACCCTAACCCTAATCCTTACCCTAACTCTAACCCTAACCCTAACCCTTACCCTTTCCCTAACCCTAACTCTAACCCTAACCCTTACCCTTACCCTAACCCTAATCCTAACCCCTAACCCTAACCCTAATCCTTACCCTTTCCCTAACCCTAATCCTAACCCTAACCCTTATCCAACACTAACCCTAACCCTAAACCGGACCCTAACCTTAACCCTAACCCTTAACCTTACCCTAACCCTAAACCTAACCCTAACCCTAACCCTAACCCTTACCCTTTCCCTAACCCTAACCCTAACCCTAACCCTTATCCAACACTAACCCTAACCCTAAACCGGACCCTAACCTTAACCTAACCCTTAACCTTACCCTAATCGTAACCCTAAACCTAACCCTAACCCTTACCCTAACCCAAACCCTAACCCTAACACTTACCCTACCCTAACCCTAACCCTAACCTTAACCCTAACCCTAACCCTAACCCTAACACATACCCTTACCCTAACCCTAACGATAAACCTATCCTGAACCCTAACTCTATCCCTAACCCTAACTCTTATACTTACCCTAACCCTAAACCTAACCCTAACCCTAACCCCTAAATCTAACTGTATCCCTACCCCGAACCCTAACACTTACCCTTCCCCTAACCCTAACCTTAATGGTAACCCTAAACCTAACCCTAACTCTTACCTAACCCTAACCCTAACCCTAACCATAACACTTACCCTTACCCTAAGCCCTACCCTAACCCTAAACCATAACCTAACCCTAACCCCAACCCTAACCCTTACCCTTACCCTAACCCTAACCCTTACCCTTAACTTTACTTTAACCCTAACCCTAACCCTAACCCTTACGCTTACCCTAACCTTAACCCTAACCGTAACCTTAACCCTAACCCTAACCCTAACCCTTACCCTAAGCCTAACCCTAACCCGAACCCTTACGCTTACCCTAACCCTAACCCTAACCCTTACATTTACCCTCACCCTAACCTAAACTTAACCTTAACCCTAAACGTAACCCTAACCCTAATCCTTACCTTACATTAACCCTAACCCTAACCGTAACCCTAACCCTAACTCTTACACTTACCCTCAGCCTAACCTAACCTTAACCCTAACACTAATCCTAACCCCAACCCTAACCCTTATCCTTACCCAAACCCTAACCCTAACCCTATCGCTTACCCTAAACCTAACACTAAATCTAACCCTTACCCTTACCCTAACCCTAACCCTAAACCTGACCCTAACGCTTACCCTTATACTAACCCCAACCTTAAACTTAACCCTAAACCTAACCTTAACCCTAACCCTTACCCTAACCCTAACATTAACCATAACTCTTATCCCTACCCTAACCCTAACCCTAATCCTAAACCAAACCCTAACCCTGAACCTAACCCTTACCCTTACCCTAAACATAAACCAAAAACTAACCCTAAACGTTACCCTTACAATAACCCTAACCCTAACCCTAACCCTAAACCTAACCCTATCCCTAACCTTAACCCTAACCCTTACCCTTACCCTAAACCTAACCCTAACTCTAACCCTTACCCATACCCTTAACCTAACCCTATCCCTAAACCTTACCCTTACCCTAACCCTAACACTAACCGTTACCCTAACCCTAACCCTATCTCTAAACCTAACCTTACCCTTACCCTTACCCTAACCCTAAAACTAACCCTAACCTTAACCCTAACCCTTAACCTTACCCAAAACCTAATCCTAACCCTAAATCTTACCCTTTCCCTAACCCTAACTCTAACCCTTACCCTAACCCTAACCCTAACTCTAACCCTAACTCTTACCCTAACCCTAACCCTAACACTCACCCTAACCCTATTCCTAACCCTAAACCTTACCCTTACCCTAAACCTAACCCTAAACCTTACCCTAAACCTAACACTAACCCTAACAATAACCCTGACCCTTACCTTAACCCTAACCCTAACCCTAACCCTTACCCTTACCCTAACGCTAACCCTAACCCTAACCCTAAACCTAAACCTAAACCTAACACATACCCTGACCCTAAACCTAACCCTAACCGTAACCCTAACCCTAACCCTAACAGTAACCCTTAACCTTACCCTAACCCTAACCCTAACCCTAACCCTTACCCTAACCCTAACCCTAACCCTAACCCTAACATAAGTCTAACCCTAACCCTAACCCTAACCCTAACGTAACCCTAACCCTAACCCTAACAGTAACCCTTAACCTTACCCTAACCCTAACCCTAACCCTAACCCTAACCCTAACACTTATCCTAACCGTAACCCTAACCCTAACCCTAACCCTTACACTTACCCTCAGCCTAACCTAACCTTAACCCTAACCCTAATCCTAACCCCAACCCTAACCCTTATCCTTACCCAAACCCTAACCCTAACCATATCGCTTACCCTAAACCTAACACTAAATCTAACCCTAACCCTTACCCTAACCCTAACCCTAAACCTGACCGTAACCCTTACCCTTACCCTAACCCCAACCCTAACCTTAACCCTAACCTTAACCCTAACCCTTACCCTAACCCTAACATTAACCATAACTCTTATCCCTACCCTAACCCTAACCCTAACCCTAATCCTAAACCAAACCCTAACCCTAAACCTAACCCTTACACTTACCCTAAACATAACCCTAAACCTAACCCTAACCCTTACATTTACCCTAACCCTAACCCTAACCCTAAACCTAACCCTATCCCTAACCTTAACCCTAACCCTTACCCTTACCCTAAACCTAACCCTATCTCTAACCCTTACCCGTACCCTTAACCTAACCATAACCCTAACCCTTACCCTTACCCTAACCCTAAACCTAACCCTAACCCAAACCCTAACCCCAACCCTAAACCTTACCCTTACCCTAACCCTAACCCTAACCCTAAACCTATTCCTAACCCTAACCATAACCCTAACCCTTACCCTAACCCTAACCCTAATCCTAACCCTAACCCTTACTCTTACCCTAATCCTAACCCTATACCTAAACCTAACTCTAATCCTAACCTTAACGCTAACCCTTACCCTTACCCTAACCCTAACCCTAACCCTTAACTGAAACCTAACTCTAACCCTATAACCTAACCCTTACCCTAACCCTAACACTAACCCTAACCCCTAACTCTAAACCTAAACCTAACCCTAAACCTTAACCTTATCCTAACCCTTACCCTAAAACTTACTCTTACCTAACCCCTACCCTAACCCTAACCCTAACCCTAAACCATAACCTAACCCTAACCCTTCCCCTTCCCCTAACCCTAAACCTAACCCTAACCCTAACCCTAACCCTAACCCTTACCCTAACCCTAACCCTAACCCTAACCCTAACCTCTAACCCTAACCCTAAAACTAACCCTAATCCTTACCCTTATCCTAAACCTAAACCTAACACTAACACATACCCTTACCCTAAACCCTACCCTAACCCTAAACCTAACCCCAACTCTTACCCTAACCCTAACCCTAAACCAAACACTTACCCTTACCCTAACTCTCACCCTCACCCTAACCCTAAACCTAACCCTAACCCTAACCTTACCCCTAACACTTACCCTAAACCTAACACTAACCCTAACCCTAACGCTTATCCTTACCCTAACCCTAAACCATACCCTAACCCTAACACTTACCCGAACCCTAACCCTAACCATAACCCTTACGTTAACCCTATCCCTAACCCTATCCCTTACCCTAACCCTAACCTTAACCCTAAACCTAACCCCAAACCCAAACCCTTAACCAACCCTAACACTAACTCTAACCCTAACCCTAACCCTGACCCTTAACCTAACCCTAATCCTAACCCTAACCCTAACCCTTACCCTTAACCAACCCTAAATCTAACCCTAACCCTAACCCTAACCCTTTCCCTTACACTAACCCTAACCCTAAACCTAACATGAACCCTAAACCTAACCCTAACCCTAACCCTTATACTAACCCTAACCCTAACCTTAACCCTTACCCTTACCCTAACCGTAACCCTAACCCTAACCTTAACCCTAACTCTAACCCTAACCCTTGCACTTACCCTAACCCTAACCCTAAATCTAACCCTCACCCTAACCTCAACCTTAACTCTAACCCTAACCCTAACCCTAACCCTTACCCTTACTCTAACACTAAGCCTAACCCTAACCATAACCCTACCTCTTACCCTAACCCTAAACCTAATCCTAACTTTAAACCTAACCCTTACCCTTACCCTAAACTGAACCGTAACCCTAACCCTATCCCTAACCTTAACCCTAACCCTAACCTAACCCTTGGCCTTACCCTAACCCTAACCCTAAACCTATCACTTACCCTAACCCTAACCCTAACCCTAACCCTAACCCCAACGCTAACCCTTACCCTTACCCTAACCCTTACCCTTACCCTAACCCTAAACCTAACCCTAACCCTAACCCTAACCCTAACCCTAACCCTTAACCTTACCCTAACCCTAACCCTAACCCTAACCCTACCCCTAACATAACTCTAACCCTAACCCTACCCTAACCCTAACCCTAACCTAACCCTAACCCTTACCCTAACTCTAACCCTAACCCTAACCCGAACCCTTACCCTGACCCTAACCCTAACCCTTCCTCTAACTCTAACCCTAACCTCAACCCTAACCCTACCCCTAACCCTAACCTAACCCTAACCCTAACCCTAATCCTTAACCTAAACCTAACCCTAAACCTAACCCTAACCCTAACCCTTACCCTTCCCCTAACACTAACCCTAACCCTAACCCTAACCCTCAACTTAACCCTAAACCTAACGCTTACCCTAACCCTAACCCTAACCCTAACCTTAACCCTAACCATAACCCTAACCCTAACCCTTACCCTTACCCTAAACCTATCCCTAAACAGAACCCTAACCCTAACCCTAAACTTAACCCTTAACCTAACCCTAACCCTAACTCTTACCCTTACCCTAAGCTTACCGTGAAACTAACCGTAATTCTAACCCTAACGCTAACCCTTACCCTTACCCTTAGATTAACCCTAAAACTAAACCTAACCCTAATCATTACCCTTAACATAACCCTAAACCTAAACCTAAGCCCAACCCTAACCCTAACACCTAAATCTAACCCAAACCCTAATCCTAAACCTAACACTTACCCTTACCCTAAACCTAACCCTTACCCTAACCCTAACCCTAACCCTTAACCTAACCCTAACATTACCCCTACCCCTATCCCTAACCCTTAACCTAACCCTACCCCTAACCCTTACCCTTACCCTTTCTCTAACCCTAACCCTAACTCTAACCCTAAACCTAAACCTAACCCTTACCCTAACCCTAACCCTAAACTTTCCTCTAACTCTAAACCTAACCTCAACCATAACCCTAACCCTAACCCTAACCCGAACCCTTACCCTTACCCTAACCCTAACACTAACCCTTACACTAACCCTAACCCTATCCCTGATCCTAACCTCAACCTTAACCCTAACCCTAACCCTAATCCTAACCTTAATCTTAACCCTAACCCTAAACCTAACCCTAACCCTTACCGTTACCATAACACTAAGCCTAACCCTGACCCTAACCCTAACCCTAACCCTTACCCTAACCCTAACCCTAATCCTAACCCTAAACCTAACCCTAACCCTAAACTTAACCCTAATCCTAACCCTAACCCTAACCTGAACAATAACCCTTATCCTTACCCTAACCCTAACCCTAAAGCTAACCCTAACCCTAAACCTAACCCTTACCCTAACCCTTACCCTAACCGTAAACTTAACCCTAAACCTTACCCTAACCCTAACCCTTACCTAAACCTAACCCTAACCCTTACCCTTACCCTAACCCTAACTCTAACCTTAACCGCAACCCTAAACCTAATCCTAACCCTAACCCTTACCCTTACCCTAACCCTAACCCTAACCCTAACTCTAACCCTTACCCTAAAACTTACCCTAAACCTAATCCTAACCCTTACATTTACCCTAACCCTAACCCTAAGCCTAACCCTTATCCTTACCCTAAACCGAACCCTAACCCTAAACCTAACCCTAACCCTAATCCTAACCCTTACATTTACCCTAACCCTAACCCTAAACCTAACCCTTAGCCCAACCTTAACCCTAACCCTTAACCTTACCCTAAACCTAACCCTAACCCTAACCCTAACCCGAACTCTAAACCTTACCCTTACCCTAACCCTAACACTAACCCTTACCCTAACCCTAATCCTAACCCTAACTCTAACCCTAACCCTTAACCTTACCCTTACAATAACCCTAACACTAACCCTACACCTAACCCTAAACCTTACACTTACCCTAACCCTAACCCTAACCCTAACCCTAATCCCAACCCTAACACTTACCCTAACCCTAACCCTAACCCTTAACCTTACCCTAACACTAACCCTAAACTTAACCCCAACCCTAAACCTAACCCTAACCCTAACCCTTACCCTAACACTTACCCTAACCCTAACCCTAACTCTAACCCTAAAACTTACACTACCCTAGCCCTAATCCTAAACCTAACCCTTACCCTAAACCTAACACTAACCCTAACCCTTAGCCTAACCCTAACACTAACCCTAACCCTATCCCCTAAGCCTAACCCTTAACCTAAGCCTAACCCAAACCCTTACCCTTAACCAACACTAAACCTAACTCTAACCCAAACCCTAACCCTAAGCCTTAACCTAACCCTAAGCCTAACCCAAATCTTAGCCTTAACCTAACCCTAAACCTAACTCTAAACTTACCCTAATCCTAACCCTAACCCTAACCCTACACCTAACCCTTACTCTTAGACTAACCCTAACCCTAAATCTAACCCTAAACCTTACCCTTACCCTAACCCTAACCCTAACCTTAACCCTGACCCTTACCCTACCCTAACCCTAACCCTAACTCTAACACTTACACTAACCCTAATCCTAACCCTAACACTTAACCTTATCATTACCCTAACCCTAACCCTAAACTTAAGCATAACCCTAACCCTAACCCTAACCCTTATCCTTACCCTAACCCTAACCCTAACCCTTACCCTTACCCTAACCCTAACCTTAACCCTAACCCTTACCCAACCCTAACCCTTACCCTAAACCTAACCCTCACCCTAACCTCAACCTTAACTCTAACCCTAACCCTAACCCTTACCCTTACTCTAACACTAAGCCTAACCCTAACCATAACCCTAACCCTTACCCTAACCCTAAACCTAATCCTAACTTTAACCCTAACCCTTACCCTTACCCTAAACCGAACCGTAACCCTAACCCTAACCCTAACCTTAACCCTAACTCTAACCTAAACCCTGGCCTTACCCTAACTCTAACCCTAAACCTATCACTTACCCTAACCCTAAACCTAACTCTATCCCTAAACCTAACACATAACCTTAGCCTAACCCTAACCCTAACCCTAAACCTAACCCTAATCCTTATCCTAACCCAAAGCATAACCCTAACCATAAGTCTAACCCTAACCCTTAAATGTACCATAACCCTAAACCTAACCTTAACCCCAACCCTAAACCTAATCCTAACCCAAACCCTAACCCTAACCCTAACCCTAACCCTAACCCATACCCTTACCCTAACCCTAACGCTAAACCTATCCTGAAACCTAACCCTATACCTAACCCTAACTCTTATACTTACCCTAACCCGAAACCTAACCCTAACCCTAACCCCTAAATCTAACTGTATCCCTAACCCGAACCCTAACACTTACCCTTCCCCTAACCCTAACCTTAATGGTAACCCTAAACATAACCCTAACTCTTACCCTAACCCTAACCCTAACCCTAACCCTAACACTTACCCTTACCCTAAGCCCTACCCTAACCCTAAGCCTAACCCTAAACCATAACCTAACCCTAACCCCAATGCTAACCCTTACCCTTACCCTAACCCTAAACCTAACACTAACCCTAACCCTAACCCTTACCCTTAACCTTACCTTAACCCTAACCCTAACCCTAACGCTTATGCTTACCCTAACGCTAACCCTTACCCTAACTCTAACCCTAACCCTAACCCTAACACATACCCTTACCCTAACCCTAACCCTAACCCTAACCGTAACCTTAACCCTAACCCTAACCCTAAACCTTACCCTAACCCTAACCCTAACCCGAACCCTTACGCTTACCCTAACCCTAACCCTAAACATTACACTTACCCTCACCCTAACCTAACCTTAACCTTAACCCTAAACGTAACCCTAACCCTAATCCTTACCTTACATTAACCCTAACCTTGACCCTAACCCTTACCCTTACCCTAACCCCAACCCTAACCTTAACCCTAAACTTAACCCTAACACTTACCCTAACCCTAACATTAACCATAACTCTTATCCCTACCCTAACCCTAACCCTAACCCTAATCCTAAACCAAACCCTAAACCTAAACCTAACCCTTACCCTTACCCTAAACATAACCCTAAACCTAAGCCTAACCCTTACCCTTACCCTAACCCTAACTCTAACCCTAAACCTAACTCTATCCCTAAACCTAACACATAACCTTAGCCTAACCCTAACCCTAACCCTAACCCTAAACCTAACCCTAATCCTTACCCTAACCCTAAGCATAACCCTAACCATAAGTCTAACCCTAACCCTTAAACGTACCATAACCCTAAACCTAACCTTAACCCCAACCCTAAACCTAATCCTAACCCAAACCCTAACCCTAGCCCTAACCCTAACCCTAACCCATACCCTTACCCTAACCCTAACGCTAAACCTATCCTGAACCCTAACCCTATCCCTAACCCTAACTCTTATACTTACCATAACCCTAAACCTAACCCTAACCCTAACCCCTAAATCTAACTGTATCCCTAACCCGAACCCTAACACTTACCCTTCCCCTAACCCTAACCTTAATGGTAACCCTAAACATAACCCTAACTCTTACCCTAACCCTAACCCTAACCCTAACCCTAACACTTACCCTTACCCTAAGCCCTACCCTAACCCTAAGCCTAACCCTAAACCATAACCTAACCCTAACCCCAACCCTAACCCTTACCCTTACCCTAACCATAAACCTAACCCTAACCCTAACCCTAACCCTTACCCTTAACCTTACCTTAACCCTAACCCTAACCCTAACCCTTACGCTTACCCTAACGCTAACCCTTACCCTAACTCTAACCCTAACCCTAACACTAACACATACCCTTACCCTAACCCTATCCCTAACCATAACCTTAACCCTAACCCTAACCCTAACCCTTACCCTAACCCTAACACTAACCCGAACCCTTACGCTTACCCTAACCCTAACCCTAACCCTTACACTTACCCTCACCCTAACCTAAACTTAACCTTAACCCTAAACGTAACCCTAACCCTAATCCTTACCTTATATTAACCCTAACCTTGACCCTAACCCTAACCCTAACCCTATCACTTATCCTAACCGTAACCCTAACCCTAACCCTAACCCTTACACTTACCCTCAGCCTAACCTAACCTTAACCCTAACCCTAATCCTAACCCCAACCCTAACCCATATCCTTACCCAAACCCTAACCCTAACCCTATCGCTTACCCTAAACCTAACACTAAATCTAACCCTTACCCTTACCCTAACCCTAACCCTAAACCTGACCGTAACACTTACCCTTACCCTAACCCCAACCCTAACTTTAACCCTAACCCTAACCTCAACCCTAACGCTTACCCTAACCCTAACATTAACCATAACTCTTATCCCTACCCTAACCCTAACCCTAACCCTAATCCTAAACCAAACCCTAACCCTAAACCTAACCCTTACCCTTACCCTAAACATAACCCTAAACCTAACCCTAACCCTTACCCTTACCCTAACCCTAACCCTACCCTAAACCTAACCCTATCCCTAACCTTAACCCTAACCCTTACCCTTACCCTAAACCTAACCCTAACTCTAACCCTTACCCGTACCCTTAACCTAAACCTAACCCTAACCCTTACCCTTACCCTAACCCTACCCCTAACCCTAACCTAAACCCTAACCCTAACCCTAAACCTTACCCTTACCCTAACCCTAACCCTAACCCTAAACCTATTCCTAACCCTAACCATAACCTTAACCCTTACCCTAACCCTAACCCTAATCCTAACCCTAACCCTTACTCTTACCCTAATCCTAACCCTATATCTAAACCTAACTGTAATCCCAACCTTAACGCTAACCCTTACCCTTACCTTAACCCTAACCCTAACCTTTAACTGAACCCTAACACTAACCCTATAACCTAACCCTTACCCTAACCCTAACACTAACCCTAACCCCTAACTCTAAACCTAAACCTAACCCTAAACCTCAACCTTATCCTAACCCTAACCCTAACCCTAACACTTACCCTTACACTAACCCCTACCCTAACCCTAACCCTAAACCATAACCTAACCCTAACCCTTCCCCTTACCCTAACCCTAAACCTAACCATAACCCTAACCCTAACCCTAACCCTTACCCTAACCCTAACCCTAACCCTAACCCTAACCCTAAGCATAACCCTAACCCTAACCCTAACCCTAACCCTAAACCTAACACTCACCCTAACCCTAACCCTAAACCTAACCTCTAACCCTAACCCTAAACCTTACCCTAATCCTTACCCTTATCCTAAACCTAAACCTAACACTAACACTTACCCTTACCCTAAACCCTACCCTAACCCTAACCCTAACCCCAACTCTTATCCTAACCCTAACCCTAAACCAAACCCTTACCCTTATCCTAACTCTCACCCTCACCCTAACCCTAAACCTAACCCTAACCCTAACCTTACCCCTAACACTTACCCTAACCCTAACACTAACCCTAACCCTAACGCTTATCCTTACCCTAACCCTAAACCTAACCCTAACCCTAACACTTACCCGAACCCTAACCCTAACCATAACCCTTACGTTAACCCTATCCCTAACCCTAACCTTAACCCTAACCCTAACCCCTAACCCAAACCCTTAACCTAACTCTAACCCTAACCCTAAGCCTAACCCTTACCCTTAACCAACCCTAACACTAACTCTAACCCTAAACCTAACCCTGACCCTTAACCTAACCCTAACCCTAACCCTAACCCTTACCCTTAACCAACCCAAAATCTAACCCTAACCCTAACCCTAACCCTAACCCTTGCCCTTACACTAACCCTAACCCTAAACCTAACGAGAACCCTAAACCTAACCCTAACCCTAACCGTTACACTAACCCTAACCCTAACCCTAAACCTTACCCTTACCCTAACCGTAACCCTAACCCTAACCTTAACCCTAACTCTAACCCTATCCCTTGCACTTACCCTAACCCTAAACCTAAACCTAACCCTCACCCTAACCTCAACCTTAACTCTAACCCTAACCCTAACCCTAACCCTTACCCTTACTCTAACACTAAGCCTAACCCTAACCATAACCCTAACCCTTACCCTAACCTTAAACCTAATCCTAACTTTAACCCTAACCCATACCCTTACACTAAACCAAACCGTAACCCTAACCCTAACCCTAACCTTAACCCTAACCCTAACCTAACCCTTGGCCTTACCCTAACCCTAACCCTAAACCTATCACTTACCCTAACCCTAAACCTAACTCTATCCCTAAACCTAACACATAAACTTAGCCTAAGCCTAACCCTAACCCTAAACCTAACCCTAATCCTTATCCTAACCCTAAGCATAACCCTAACCATAACTCTAACCCTAACCCTTAAACGTACCATAACCCTAAACCTAACCTTAACCCCAACCCTAAACCTAATCCTAACCCAAACCATAACCCTAACCCTAACCCTAACCCATACCCTTACACTAACCCTAACGCTAAACCTATCCTGAACCCTAACCCTACCCCTAACCCTAACTCTTATACTTACCATAACCCTAAACCTAACCCTAACCCTAACCCCTAAATCTAACTGTATCCCTAACCCGAACCCTAACACTTACCCTTCCCCTAACCCTAACCTTAATGGTAACCCTAAACATAACCCTAACTCTTACCCTAACCCTAACCCTAACCCTAACCCTAACCCTTACCCTTACCCTAAGCCCTACCCTAACCCTAAGCCTAACCCTAAACCATAACCTAACCCTAACCCCAACCCTAACCCTTACCCTAACCATAAACCTAACCCTAACCCTAACCCTAACCCTTACCCTTAACCTTACCTTAACCCTAACCCTAACCCTTAAGCTTACCCTAACGCTAACCCTTACCCTAACTCTAACCCTAACCCTAACCCTAACACATACCCTTACCCTAACCCTATCCCTAACCGTAACCTTAACCCTAACCCTAACCCTAACCCTTAACCTAACCCTAACACTAACCCTAACCCTTACGCTTACCCTAACCCTAACCCTAACCCTTACACTTACTCTCACCCTAACCTAACCTTAACCTTAACCCTAAACGTAACCCTAACCCTAATCCTTACCTTACATTAACCCTAACCTTGACCCTAACCCTAACCCTAACCCTAACACTTATCCTAACCGTAACCCTAACCCTAACCCTAACCCTTACACTTACCCTCAGCCTAACCTAACCTTAACCCTAACCCTAATCCTAACCCCAACCCTAACCCATATCCTTACCCAAACCCTAACCCTAACCCTATCGCTTACCCTAAACCTAACACTAAATCTAACCCTTACCCTTACCCTAACCCTAACCCTAAACCTGACCCTAAACCTTACCCTTACCCTAACCCCAACCCTAACCTTAACCCTAACCCTAACGTCAACCCTAACCCGTACCCTAACCCTAACATTAACCATAACTCTTATCCCTACCCTAACCCTAACCCTAACCCTAATCCTAAACCAAACACTAACCCTAAACCTAACCCTTACCCTTACCCTAAACATAACCCTAAACCTAACCCTAACCCTTACCCTTACCCTAACCCTAACCCTAACCCTAAACCTAACCCTATCCCTAACCTTAACCCTAACCCTTACCCTTACCCTAAACCTAACCCTAACTCTAACCCTTACTCGTACCCTTAACCTAACTCTAACCCTAACCCTTACCCTTACCCTAACCCTAAACCTAACCCTAACCCAAACCCTAACCCTAACCCTAAACCTTACCCTTACCCTAAACCTAACCCTAACCCTAACCCTAAACCTATTCCTAACCCTAACCATAACCCTAACCCTTACCCTAACCCTAACCCTAATCCTAACCCTAACCCTTACTCTTACCCTAATCCTAACCCTATACCTAAACTTAACTCTAATCCTAACCTTAACGCTAACCCTTACCCTTACCCTAACCCTAACCCTAACCCTTAACTGAACCCTAACACTAACACTATAACCTAACCCTTACCCTAACCCTAACACTAACCCTAAATCCTAACTCTAAACCTAAACCTAACCCTAACCCTTAACCTTATCCTAACCCTAACCCTAACCCTAACACTTACCCTTACCCTAACCCCTACCCTAACCCTAACCCTAACCCTAAACCATAACCTAACCCTAACCCTTACCCTTACCCTAACCCTAAACCTAACCATAACCCTAACCCTAACCCTAACCCTTACCCTAACCCTAACCCTAACCCTAACCCTAACCCTTGCCCTTACTCTAACCCTAACCCTAAACCTAACACGAACCCTAAACCTAACCCTAACCCTAACCCTTACACTAACCCTAACCCTAACCCTAACACTTACCCTTACCCTAACCGTAACCCTAACCCTAACCTTAACCCTAACTCGAACCCTAAACCTTGCCCATACCCTAACCCTAACCCTAAACCTAACACGAACCCTAACCCTAACCCTAACCCTTACCCTAACCCTAACCCTAACCCTTACCCTTACCCTAACCCTAACCCTAACCCTAACCCTAAACTTAACACTAACCTTAAACCTTTCCCTTACCCTAACCCTAACCCTAACTCTAACCCTAACCCTAACTCTTACCCTTACCCTAAGCCTAACCCTAACCCTAAGCCTAAACCTAACCCTGAACCTAACCCTAATCCTAACCCTAACCCTAACCCTAAGCATAACACTAACCCTAACCCTAACCCTAATCCTTAAATGTACGCTAACCCTAACCCTAACCTTAAACCCAACCCTAAAACTAACCGTAACCCTAACACTAACCCTTACCCTTACCCTATCCCTAAACCTAACCCTAACGCTAACACTAACCATTACACTAACCCTAACCCTAATCCTAACCCTAACCCTTACCCTTACCCTAAACCTAACCCTAACCCTAAACCTAACCCTAACACTTACCCTAACCCTAACCCTTACCCTTACCCTAAACCTAACTCTAACCCTTAAACTAATCCTAACCCTAACCCTTACCCGAACCCTAACACTAAGCCTAACCCCTAACCCTAACCCTAAACCTAACTCTAACCCTAACCCTAACCGTAACCCTAACCCTTACCCTAACCCTAAACCTAACCCTAAACCTAACCTTAACACTAACCCTAACCCTGACCCTAACCCTAACCTTAACCCTTACCCTAACCCTAACGCTAACCCTAACCCTAACCCTTACCCTTTCCCTAACCCTAACCCTAAACCTAAACCTCACCCTAACCCTAACCCTAACTCTAACCTCTAACCCTAATTCTAAACCAAACCCTAATCCTTACCCTTATCCTAAACTTAACCCTAACACTAACACTTACCCTTACCCTAAACCCTACCCTAACCCTAACCCTAACCCTAACCCTTACCCTAACCCTAACCCTAACCCTCACCCTATCCCTAACCCTAACCCTAACCTCAAACTTAACCCTAACCCTAACCCTAACCCTTACCCTAACCCTAACCCTAACCCTAACCTCAAACTTAACCCTAACCCTAACCCTACCCCTCACCCTTACTCTAACACTAAGACTAACCCTTACCCTAACCCTAACCCTAACCCTAACACTTACCTTAACCCTAACCCTAATCCTAACCTTAAACCTAACCCTAACCGTAACCCTAACCTCAACCTTATCCCTAACCCTAACCCTAACCTTACCCCTTACCCTTAAACTTACCCTAACACTAAGCGTAACCCTAACCCTAACTCTAACCCTAACCTTTATTCTACCATAACCCTAATCCTAAACCTAACCCTAACCCTAACCCTAACCTTAACCCGAACCCTAACCCTAACCAAACCCTTACCCTTACCCTAACCCTAACCCTATCCTTAACCCCAACCGTAAACCTAACCCTAACCCTAACCCTAACCCTTACCCTAACCCTACCCCTAACCCTAACCCTAACTCTTACCCTTACCCTAACCCTAACCCTAATCTTAACCCTAACCCTTACACTTACTCTCACCCTAACCTTAACCCTAACCCTAATCCTAACCCTAAACCTAACCATACCCTAACCCTATCCCTAAGCCTAACCCCTAACCCTAAAACTAAACGTAACTCTAACCCTAACCCTAATCCTAACTCTATCCCTAACCCTTACCCTAACTCTAACTCTAACCTTACCCTAACCCTAACCCTAACCCTAACCTTAACCCTAACCCTATCCCTAATCATAACCCTAACCCTTACCCTTAACCTACCCAAACTCTTACCCTAACCCTAACCCTTACCCTTACACTAACCCTAACCCTAACACTTAAACTAAACCTAACCCTAAACCTAACCATACCCTAACCCTAATCCTAAGCCTAACCCCTAACCCTAAAACTAAACGTAACTCTAACCCTAACCCTAACCCTAACTCTATCCCTAACCCTTACCCTAACTCTAACTCTAACCTTACCCTAACCCTAACCCTAACCCTAACCTTAACCCTAAACCTAACCCTAATCCTAACCCTAACCTTAACCCTAACCCTAAACCTAACCCTTTTCCTTATCCTAACCCTAACCCTAATCCTAACACTAACACTAACCCTAACCCTAACACTTACCCTTATCCTAAACCTAACCCTAAACCTAACACTCACCCTAACCCTAACCCTAACCCTAACCTTTAACCCTAACCCTAAACCTAACCCTAATCCTTACCTTATCCTAAACCTAAACCTAACACTAACACTTACCCTTACCCTAAACCCTACCCTAACCCAAACCCTAACCCTAACCCTAACACTTACCCTAACCCTAACCCTAATCCAAACCCTTACCCTTACCCTAACTCTCACCCTCAACCTAACCCTAACCCTAACCTTACCCCTAACACTTACCCTAAACCTAACCCTAACCCTAACCCTAACGCTTATCCATACCCTAACCCTAACCCTAACCCTAACCCTACCCTAACCCTAACCATTACCCTAACCCTAACTCTAAGCCTATCCCTAACCCTTACCCTAAACCTACCCAAAATCTTACCCTAACCCTAACCCTTACCCTTACCCTAACCCTAACCCTAACCCTTAAACTAAACCTAACCCTAAACCTAACCATACCCTAACCCTACCCCTAAGCCTAACCCCTAACCCTAAAACTAAACGTAACTCTAACCCTAACCCTAACCCTAACTCTATCCCTAACCCTTACTCTAACTCTAACTCTAACCTTAGCCTAACCCTAACCCTAACCCTAACCTTAACCCTAAACCTAACCCTAATCCTAACCCTAAACTTAACCCTAACCCTAAACCTAACCCTTGTCCTTATCCTAACCCTAACCCTAAACCTAACACTAATGCTAACCCTAACCCTAAACCTAACACTCACCCTAACCCTAACCCTAACCCTAACCTCTAACCCTAACCCTAAACCTAACCCTAACCCTTACCCTAACCCTAACCCTAAACCAAACCCTTACCCTTACCCTAACTCTCACCCTCACCCTAACCCTAAACCTAACCCTAACCCTAACCCTAACCTTACCCCTAACACTTGCCCTAAACCTAACACTAACCCTAACACTAACGATTATCCTTACCCTAACCCTAACCCTAACCATTACGTTAACCCTATCCCTAACCCTAACCCTTACCCTAACTCTAAACTTAACCCTAACCCTAACCCCTAACCCAAACCCTTAACCTAACTCTAACCCTAACCCTAAGCCTAACCCTTACCCTTAACCAACCCTAACACTAACTCTAACCCTAACCCTAACCTTGACCCTTAACCTAACCCTAACCCTAACCCTAACCCTAACCCTTACCCTTAACCAACTCTAAATCTAACCCTAAACCTAAACCTATGCCTAACCCTAACCCTAACCCTATCCCCTAACCCTAACCCTTAACCTAATGCTAAACCTAACCCTAACCCTAACACTTACCCTAACCCTAACCCTAACCCTAACCCTAACCCTAACACATAACCTGAGCCTAACCCTAACCCTAACCCTAACCCTTACCCTTACCCTAACCCTAACCCTAAACCTAACACGAACCCTAAACCTAACCCTAACCCTAACCCTTACCCTAACCCTAACCCTAACCTTAACCCTTACCCTTACCCTAACCGTAACCCTAACCCTAACCTTAACCCTAACTCTAAACCTAACCCTTGCCCTTACCCTAACCTTAACCCTAAACCTAACACGATCCCTAACCCTAACCCTAACCCATACCCTAACCCTAACCCTAACCCTTACCCTTACCCTAACCCTAACCCTAACCCTAACCCTAAAATTAAAACTAACCTTAAACCTTGCCCTTACCCTAACCCTAACCCTAACTCTAACCCTAACCCTAACACTTACCCTAACCCTCACCCTAACCCTAACACTTACCCTAACCCTAAACCTAACCCTAACCTCAAACTTAATCCTAACCCTAACCCTAACCCTACCCCTTACCCTTACCCTTACCCTAACACTAAGCCTAACCCTAACCCTACCCCTAATCCTACCCTACACCTTACCCTTACCCTTACCCTAACACTAAGCCTAACCCTAACCCTAACCCTAACCCTAACCTAACCATAACCCTAATCCTAACTCTAAACCTAACACTAACCCTAACTTTAACCCTAACCCTAACCCTAACCTAACCCTTACCCTTACCCTAACCCTAACCCTATCCTTAACCCCAACCCTAAACCTAACCCTAACCCTAACCCTTACCCTAACCCTACCCCTACCCCTAACCCTAATCCTTACCCTAAACCTAACCCTAATCTTAACCCAAAACCCTCACATTAACCTTAAAGCTAACCCTAACCCTAACCCTAACCTTAACTCTAACATTTATCCTTACCCTAACCCTAACCCTAAACCTGACCGTAACCCTAACCCTAACCCTAACCCTAACCCTAACCTTACCCTTACCCTAACCCTAACCCTAACCCTAACCCTTACTCTAACCCTTACCCTAACCCTAACCCTAATCTTAACCCTAACCCTTACACTTACTCTCACCCTAAACTTAACCCTAACCCTAACCCTAACCCTAAACCTAACCATACCCTAACCCTAAACCTAAGCCTAACCCTTAACCCAAAATGTAAACGTAACTCTAACCCTAACCCTAACCCTAACTCTATCCCTAACCCTTACCCTAACTCTAACTCTTACCTTACCCTAACCCTAAGCCTAACCCTAACTTTAACCCTAACCCTAACCCTAATCTTAAACCTAACCCTTACCTTAACCCTAACCCTAATCCTAACCTTAAACCTAACCCTAACCGTAAACCTAACCTCAACCTTAACCCTAACCCTAACCCTAACCTTACCCCTTACCCTTAAACTTACCCTAACACTAAGCGTAACCCTAACCCTAATCCTAACCCTAAACCTTACCCTATCCATAACCCTAATCCTAACCCTAAAGCTAACCCTAACCCTAACCTTAACCCTAACCCTAACCCTAACTCTTACCCTTACCCTAACCCTAACCCTAACCCTAACCCTAAACTTAACACTAACCTTAAACCTTGCCCTTACCCTAACCCTAACCCTAACTCTAACCCTAACCCTAACTCTTACCCTTACCCTAACCCTAACCCTAACCCTAAGCCTAATCCTAACCCTGAACCTAACCCTAATCCTAACCCTAACCCTAACCCTAAGCATAACCCTAACCCTAACCCTTACCCTAACCCTAACCATAACCCTTCCTTTAACTCTAACCCTAACGTCAACCCTAACCCTATCCCTAACCCTAACCCTTACCCTTACCCTAATCCTAACCCTAACACTAACCCTAACACTTACCCTAACCCTAACCCTTATCATAACCCTAACCATAACCCTTACCCTAACCCTAACCCTAACCCTTGCCCTTACCCTAACTCTAAACCTAACTTTAACCCTAACCCTAATCCTTACACTAACCCTAACCCTAACCCTAACCCTTACCCTAACCCTAACCCTAACCCTAACCTCAAACTTAATCCTAACCCTAACCCTAACCCTAACCCTTACCTTAACCCTAACCCTAATCCTAACCTTAAACCTAACGCTAACCGTAACCCTAACCTCAAAATTAACCCTAACCCTAACCCTAACCCTAACCTTACCCCTTACCCTTAAACTTACCCTAACACTAAGCGTAACCCTAACCCTAATCCAAACCCTAAACCTTACCCTATCCATAACCCTAATCCTAACCCTAAAGCTAACCCTAACCCTAACCTTAACCCTAACCCTAACCCTAACTCTTACCCTTACCCTAACCCTAACCCTAACACTAACCCTGACCCTAAATTTAAAGCTAACCCGTACCCTTACCGTAATACTAACCGTAACTGTAACCCTAATCCTAACACTTACCCTAACCCTAACCCTAACCGTAACCCTAACCCTAACACATAACCTGAGCCTAACCCTAACCCTAACCGTAACCCTAACCCCAAACCTAAACCTAATCCTAACCCTAGCCCTAACCCTAAGCATAAACCTAACCCTAACCCTAACCCTAATCCTTAAACGTACCCTAACCCTAAACCTAACCTTAACCCCAACCCTAAACATAACCCTAACACTAACGCTAACCCTTACCATTACCCTATCCCTAAACCTAACCCTAACCCTAACACTAACAATTACCCTAACCATAATCCTAATCCTAACCCTAACCCTTACACTTACCCTTACCCTAACCCTAACCCTAAACCTAAACCAAACTCTTATCCTAACCCTAACCC
>JANJXV010000168.1:925966-928466 GCA_024803745.1 Megascapheus bottae | reverse complement strand
CCATAACCCTAACCCCTAACCCTAACCCTTAACCTAATGCTAAACCTAACCCTAACCCTAACACTTACCCTTACCCTAACCCTAACCCTTATCCTAACACTAACCCTAACCCTAACCCTAACCCTAACCCTAACACATAATCTGAGCCTAACCCTAACCCTAACCCTAACCTTAACCCTTGCCCTTACCCTAACCCTAACCCTAAACCTAACAGCAACCTTAAACCTAACCCTAACCCTAAACCTTACCCTAACCCTAACCCTTACCCTTACCCTAACCGTAACCTTAACCCTAACCTTAACCCTAACTCTAACCCTAAACCTTGCCCTTAACCTAACCCTAACCCTAAACCGAACACGAACCCTAACCCTAACCCTTACCCTTACCCTAACCCTAACCCTAACCCTTACTCTTACCCTAACCCTAACCCTAACCATAACCCTAAACTTAACACTAACCTTAAACCTTGCTCTTACCGAACCCTAACCCTAACTCTAACCCTAACCCTAACCCTTACCCTAACCCTAACCCTAACCCTAACCCTTACCCTAACCCTAACCCTAACCCTAACCTCAAACTTAACCCTCACCCTAACCCTAACCCTAACCCTTACCCTTACTCTAACACTAAGCCTAACCCTAACCCTAACCTAAACCCTTACCCTAACCCTAACCCTAATCCTAACCCTAAACCTAACCCTAACCTCAACCTTAATCCTAAACCTAACCCTAACCCTAACCCTAACCCTACCCCTTACCCTAACACTAAGCATAACCCTAACCCTACCCCTAATCCTACCCTACACCTTACCCTTACCCTTACCCTAACACTAAGCCTAACCCTAAGCCTAACCCTAACCCTACCCTCACCATAACCCTAATCCTAACTCTAAACCTAACACTAACCCTAACTTTAACCCTAACCCTAACCCTAACCTAACCCTTACCCTTACCCTAACCCTAACCCTATCCTTAACCCCAACCCTAAACCTAACCCTAACCCTAACCCTAACCCTTACCCTAACCCTACCCCTACCCCTAACCCTAATCCTTCCCCTAAACCTAACCCTAATATTAACCCTAACCCTTACCCTTACCCTCACATTAACCTTAAAGCTAACCCTAACCTAACCCTAACCTTAACTCTAACATTTATCCTTACCCTAACCCTAACCCTAAACCTAACCCTAACCCCAACCCTAACCCTAACCCTAACCTTACCCTTACCCTAACCCTAACCCTAAACCCTAACTCTAACCCTTACCCTTACCCTAACCATAACCCTAACCCTAACCCTAACCCTAACCCTTACCCTAACCCTAACCCTAATCTTAACCCTAACCCTTACACTTACTCTCACCCTAACCTTAACCCTAACCCTAACCCTAACCCTAAACCTAACCATACCCTAACCCTAACCTAAGCCTAACCCCTAACCCTAAAACTAAACGTAACTCTAACCCTAACCCTAACCCTAACTCTATCCCTAACCCTTACCCTAACTCTAACTCTAACCTTACCCTAACCCTAACCCTAACCCTAACCTTAACCCTAACCCTAACCCTAATCATAACCCTAACCCTTACCCTAAACCTACCCAAACTCTTACCCTAACCCTAACCCTTACCCTAACCCTAACCCTAACTCTTAAACTAAACCTAACCCTAAACCTAACCATACCCTAACCCTAACCCTAAGCCTAACCCCTAACACTAAAACTAAACGTAACTCTAACCCTAACCCTAACCCTAACTCTATCCCTAACCCTTACCCTAACTCTAACCTTACCCTAACCCTAACCCTAACCCTAACCTTAACCCTAAACCTAACCCTAATCCTAACCCTAACCTTAACCCTAACCCTAAACCTAACCTTTGTCCTTATCCTAACCCTAACCCTACACCTAACACTAACGCTAACCCTAACCCTAACCCTTACCCTAACCCTAACCCTAACCCTAACCCTAACCCTAACCCATACCCTAAACCCTACCCTAACCCTAACCCTAACCCTAACACTTACCCTAACGCTAACCCTAAACCAAACCATTACCCTTACCCTAACCTCACCCTCAACCTAACCCAAAACCTAACCCTAACCCTAACCTTACCCCTAACACTTACCCTAAACTTAACACTAACCCTAACCCTAACGCTTATCCTTACCCTAACCCTAACCCTAACCCTAACCCTAACACTTACCCGCACCCTAACCCTAACCATAACCCTTACGTTAACCCTATCCCTAACCCTAATCCTTACCCTAACCCTAACCTTAACCCTAACCCTAACCCCTAACCCAAAACCTTAACCTAACTCTAACCCTAACCCTAAGCCTAACCCTTACCCTTAACCAACCCTAACACTAACTCTAAACCTAACCCTAACCCTGACCCTTAACCTAACCCTAACCCTAACCCTAACCCTTACCCTTAAACAAACCTAAATCTAACTCTAAACCTAAACCTATCCCTAAACCTAACCCTAACCCTAACCCCTAAC
>JANJXV010000168.1:888466-923466 GCA_024803745.1 Megascapheus bottae | reverse complement strand
TCACCCTTACTCTAACACTAAGACTAACCCTTACCCTAACCCTAACCCTAACCCTAACACTTACCTTAACCCTAACCCTAATCCTAACCTTAAACCTAACCCTAACCGTAACCCTAACCTCAACCTTATCCCTAACCCTAACCCTAACCTTACCCCTTACCCTTAAACTTACCCTAACACTAAGCGTAACCCTAACCCTAATCCTAACCCTAAACCTTACCCTATCCATAACCCTAATCCTAACCCTAAAGCTAACCCTAACCCTAACCTTAACCCTAACGCTAACCCTAACTCTTACCCTTACCCTAACCCTAACCCTAACACTAAACCTGACCCTAAATTTAACCCTAACCCGTAACCTTACCCTAATACTAACCGTACCCGTAACCCTAATCCTAATACTTACCCTAACCCTAACCCTACCCGTAACCCTTACCTTAACCCTAACCCTAACCCTAACCCTAACCCTTACCCTAACCCTAACCCTAACCCTAACCTCAAACTTAACCCTAACCCTAACCCTAACCCTCACACTTACTCTAACACTAAGACTAACCCTTACCCTAACCCTAACCCTAACCCTTACCTTAACCCTAACCCTAATCCTAACCTTAAACCTAACCCTAACCGTAACCTTAACCTCAACCTTAACCCTAACCCTAACCCTAACCTTACCCCTTACCCTCACCCTTACCCTAACACTAAGCATAACCCTAACCCTAAACCTAACCCTAATCCTTACCCTAACCGTAACCCTAATCCTAACCCTAAAGCTAACCCTAACCCTAATCTTAACCCTAACCCTAACCCTAACCCTTACCCTAACCGTAATCCTAATCCTAACCCTAAAGCTAACCCTAACCCTAACCTTAACCCTAACCCTAACCCTAACTCTTACCCTTACCCTAACACTAACCCTAACACTAACCCTGACCCTAACTTTAACCCTAACCCGTACCCTTACCCTAATACTACCCGTAACCGTAACCCTAATCCTAACACTTACCCTAACCCTAACCCTAACCGTAACCCTAACCCTAACACATAACCTGAGCCTAACCCTAACCCTAACCGTAACCCTAACCCCAAACCTAAACCTAATCCTAACCCTAACCTTAACCCTAAGCATAAACCTAACCCTAACCCTAACCATAATTCTTAAACGTACGCTAACACTAAACCTAACCTTAACCCCAACCCTAAACCTAACGCTAACCCTAACCCTAACCCATACCCTTACCCTATCCCTAAACCTAACCCTAACCCTAACACTAACCATTACACTAACCCTAACCCTAATCATAACCCTAACCCTTACCCTTACCCTAACCCTAACCCTAACCCTAAACCTAAACCAAACTCTTACCCTAACCCTAACCCTTACCCTTTCCCTAACCCTAACCCTAAGCCTTAAACTAACCCTAACCCTAACCCTAACCCTTACCCTAACCCTAAGCCTAACCCCTAACCCTAAACCTAAACCTAACTCTAACCCTAAACCTAACCCTAACCCTAACCCTTACCCTTACCCTAACCCTAACCCTAACGTTAACCCTAAACCTAACCCTAACCCTAACCCTTACCCTTACCCTTACCCTAAGCCTAACCCTAAAACTAACCCTAACCCTACCCTAATCCTAACCTTTACTCTTACTCTAACCCCAACCCTAAACCTAAACCTAACCCTAACCCTAACCCTAACCCTTACCCTTCCCTAATCCGAACCCTAACTTTAACCCCAACCCCAAACCTAACTCTAACACTAACCCTAACCCTTACACTAACCCTAATCCTAACTCTAACCCTAACACTTACCCTTACCCTAACTTTAACCCTTATCCTAACCCTAACCCTAACCCGAACACTAACTCTAACCCTTAACTTAAACCCTAACCCTAACCCTTACCCTAACCCTAACCCTAACCCTAATCCTTACCCTTACTCTAACCCTAACCCTAACTTTAACCCCAACCCCAAACCTAAACCTAACCCGAACCCTAACCCTAACTCTAACCCTAACCCTAACCCTAATCCTTACCCTTACCCTAACCCGAACCTTAACCCTAACCCTAACCCTAACCCTAACCTTAATTCTAAACCTTATCCTTACCCTAACCCTAACCCTAAACCTAACCCTAACCCTAAAACTAACCTTTACACTTACCCTAACGGTAAATCTAAACCTAAGACTAACCCTTACCAAAAACCTAACCCTAACACTAACCCTAACGCTTACACTTATCCTAACCCTAACCCTAATCATAACACTTACCCTAACCATAACCCTAACCTTAACCCTAAGCCTAACCTTAACCATAACCATAACCCTAACGAAAACCCTTAAACTAACCCAATCCCTAAACCTAACCCGAACTGTAACCCAATCCACAACCCTAAATCTTATCCTTACCCTAACCCTAAACCTAAACCTAACACTAACCCTAACCCCTAAACCTAAACGTAACCCTAACCCTAACCGTAACCCTTACCCTTCCCTAAACATAACCCTAACCATAACCCTTACCCTAACCCTGAATCCTACACTAAACCTAACCGTAACCCTAACCGTTACCCTAACCCTAACCTTAACCCCAACACTAAACCTAACCCTAACCCTAACCCTAAACCTTACCCTTACCCTTGCCCTAACCCTAACCGTAACCCTTACCCTAACCCTAACCCCAACACTAAACCTAACCCTAACCCTAACCCTTACCCTAACCCTAACCTTAACCTCAACACTAAACCTAAACCTAATCATAACCCTAAACCTTACCCTTACCTTTACCCTAACCCTAACCCTAAACCTAACCTTAACCTTAACCCTAACCCTTACCCTTACCCTTACCCTAACGCTAAACCTAACCCTAACCCTTACCCTATCCCTAACCCTAACCTTAACCCCAACCCTAAACCGAACCCTAACCCTTACCCTAACCCTAACTCGTACTCTAACCCTAACCCTAACCCTGCCCTAAAACTTACCCTTAACCTATCTTTAACCCTAACCCGACCTTAACCCTATCCAAACCCAAACCCTATCCCTAACCCTAACAGTTACCCTAACCCTAATCCTAACCCTTACCCTAACCCTAACCCTAACCCTAACCCTTACCTAACCCTAACCCTAACCCTTACCCTTACCTTAACACTAAACCTAAACCTAACCGTTACCCTTACCCTTACCCTTACCCTATTGCTAACCCTAACCCTAACCCTAACCCTTACCCTAACCCTAACCCTAACCCTAACCCTAACCTAACCCTAACCCTAACCCTAACCCTTACCCTAACACTAACCCTAAACCTAACCCGAACCCTAAACCTAAACCTAACCCTAACCCTTATCTTTTCCCTAACCTACCCCTAACAATAACCCTTAACTTTACCATAACCCTAAACTTAAACCTTACCCTAACCCTAACCCTAAATTTACCCCTAACCCTAACCCTAATCCTAAACCTTAAACTTACCCTCACCCTAACCCTAACCCAAAACCTAAACCTAACACTAACCCTAACCCTATCAACTAACCCTAACCCTAACCCTAACCCTTACCCTTACCCTAACCCTACCCCTAACCCTAACACTTACCATAACCTGACCTTAATCCTAACACTAACCCTAACCCTAAACCTTACCCTAACCCTAAACCTAACCCTAATCCTTACCCTAACCCTAAACCTAACCCTAACACTTACTCTTTCCCTAACCCTAACCCTTACCCTTACCCTAACCCTAACCCTAAAACTAACCCTAACCTTAACCCTAACCTTAACCCTAACCCTAACCCTAACCCTAAATCTCACCCTAACCCTTAGCCTTACCTTACACTAAACCTAACCCTAACCCTAACCCTAACCCTAACCTTTACCCTTACCCTAACCCTAACCCTAAACCTAAACCTAACCCTAACCCTAACCCAAACACCTAACCCTAACCCTAACCCTAACCCTTACCCTTACTGTAACCCTAACCCTATCCTTAACACTTACCCTAACCCTAAGCCTAACCCTTACCCTTAACCTAATACTAACCCTAACCGTAACCCCAACCCTAAACCTAACACTAACCCTAACCCTAACCCTTACCCTAACTCTATCCCTAACCCTAACCCTTATCCTTACCCTAACACTAACCCTAACTCTAACCCTAACCCTAACCCTTCCCCTCCCCCTACCCTAACCCTAACCCTAACACTTACTCTAACCCTAACCCTTACCCTAACACTTACCCTTCCCTAATCCTAACCCTAACTTTAACCCCAACCCCAAACCTAACCCTAACACTAACCCTAACCCTTACACTAACCCTAATCCTAACTCTAACCCTAACACTTACCCTTACCCTTACTTTAACCCTTATCCTAATCCTAACCCTAACCCGAACACTAACTAAAACCCTTAACATAACCCCTAACCTAACCCTTACCCTAACCCTAACCCTAACCCTAATCCTTACCCTTACTCTAACCCTAACCCTAACTTTAACCCAACCCCAAACCTAATCCTAACTGAAACCTAACCCTAACTATAACCCTTACCCTAACCCTAACCCTTACCCTTACCCTAACTCTAACCTTAACCCTAACCCTAACCCTAACCATAACCTTAATTCTAAACCTTATCCTTACCCTAACCCTAAACCTAAACCTAACACTTACCCTTACCCTAACCCTAACCCTAACCCTAAACCTAAATCTAACCCTAACCCTTACCCTTACACTTACACTTACCCTATTGCTAACCCTAACCCTAACACTAACCCTTAACCTAACCCTAATCCTACCCCTAACCCTTACCTAACCCTAACCCTAACCATAACCCTTACCCTTACAGTAACACTAAACCTAACCCTAACCCTTACCCTTACCCTTACCGTATTGCTAACCCTAACCCTAACCCTAACCCTTACCCTAACCATAACCCTAACCCTAACCGTAACCCTAAACCTAACAATAAACTTAACCCTAACCCTAACCCTAAAACTTACCCTAACAATAACATTAACCCCAACACTAAACCTAACCCTAACCCTAACCCTAACACTTACCCTTACCCTATCCCTAACCCTAAACCTAACCCGAACCCTAACCCTAACTCAAACCTTTACCCTAACCCTAACCCTAATCCTAAACCTAAACCTAAACCTTACCCTAACCCTAACCCTAACCCTAAACCTAAACCTAACCCTAACCTTAACACTAACCATTACCCTTACCCTAACCCTAACCCTAACACTAAACCTAAACCTAAACATAATCGTAACCCTAACACTTACCCTTAACCTAATCTAACCCTAAACATAAACCTAACCCTTACCCTTACACTCACCCTTACCTTAACCTTAAACCTAATCCTAACCCTAAACCTAACCCTAAACTTTACCCTTACTCTAACCCTAACCCTAACACTACCCTAACACTAACCTTAACCCTAACCTTTACCCTTACCCTAACACTAACCCTAACCCTAACCCTAACACTTAGTCTATCCCTAACCCTAACCCTAACCCTAAACCTTACCATTAAGCTAACCCTAACCCTAACCTTAACCAAATCCTAACCCTACCCCTAACCCTAACCCTTACCCTAACCCTAACCCTAAACCTAACCCAAAACATAACCCTAAACCTAACCCTAACCCTTACCATTTTCCTAACCCTAAACATAACCCGAACCTTAACCTTTACCCTTACCCTAACCCTAACCCTAAACCTAACCCTAACCCTAACATTACCCCTAACCTAACCTTAACCGTAAACCTTACACTTACCCTTACCCTAACCCTAACCCTAAAACTAACCATAACCCTCAACCTAATCCTAACCCTTATCCTTTCCCTAAACCTAAACCTAACCCTAAAAATAACCCTTACCCTTACCCTAACCTTAACCCTAATCCTAACCCTAACCATAACCCTAACCCTAACCTTAACCCTAAACCTAACCCTAACCCCAACCCTTACCCTTACCCTTACCCTAAACCTAACCCTAAAACTAACCCTAACCCTACCCTAATCCTAACCTTAACCCTAACCCTAACCCTAACCTTACTTCTAAACCTTATCCTTACCCTAACCCTAAACCTAAACCTAACACTTACCCTTACCCTAACAATAACCCTAACCCTAACACTTACCCTAACCATAACCCTAACCTTAACCATAAGCCTAACCTTATCCATAACCAAAACCCTTACACTAACCCAATCCCTAAACCTAATCCGAACTGTAACCCTAAATCTTATCCTTACCCTAACCCTAACCCTAAACCTAACACTAACCCTAACCCCTAAACCTACCCCTAACCGTAAACCTAACCCTAACCCTAAACGTTACCATTACCCTAACCCTAACCCCAACACTAAACCTAACCCTAACCCTAACACTTACCCTAACCCTAACCTTAACCCCAACACTAAACCTAACCCTAACCCTAACCCTAAACCTTACCCTTACCTTTACCCTAAACCTAACCCTAAACCAAACCTTAACCTTAACATTAACCCAAACCCTTACCCTAACTCTAAACCTAAACCTAACCCTTACCCTAACCCTAACCCTAACCTTAACCCCAACCCTAAACCTAACCCTAACCCTAACCCTAACTCTTACTCTAACCCTAACCCTAACCCTACCCTAAAACTTACCCTTAACCTAACTTTAAGCCTAATCCTAACCTAACCCTTATCCTAACCCAAATCCTTACCCTAACCCTAACACTTAATCTAACCCTAACCCAAACCCTTACCCTAACCCTAACCCTAACCCTAACCCTTACCTAACCCTAACCCTAACCCTTACCCTTACCTTAATACTAAACCTAACCCTAACCCTTACCCTTACCCTTACCCTTACCCTATTGGTAACCCTAACCCTAACCCTAAACCTTACCCTAACCCTAACTCTAACCCTAACCGTAACCCTAAAACTAACAATAAACCTAACCCTAACCCTAACCCTAAAACTTACCCTAACCCTAACATTAACCCCAACACTCAACCTAACCGTAACCCAAACCATAACACTTACCCTTACGCTAACCCTAACCCTAAAACTAACCTAAACCCTAACCCTACCCTAACCCTTAAGCTAACCCTAACCCTAATCCTAAACCTAACACTTACACTTACCCTAACCCTAATCCTAACCGTAAAACTAACCCTCACCCTAAACCTAACCCTTACCCTTACCCAAAACCTAACCCTAAACCTATCCTTAACCTTTACCCTAACCCTTACCCTTACCCTAACGCTAAACCTAACCCTAACCCTTACCATAACCCTAACCCTAACCCTTATATTTACCCTAACGCTAACCCTAACCTTAACCCTAACCCAACCTTAAACCTAACCCTAACACTTACCCTAACCCTAATCCTAACCGTAACCCTAACCGTATCCCTAACACTAACCCTAACCCTAACAAATACCCTTACCCTAACCCTAACCCTAACCCTAACGGTAACATTAAACCTAACCCTAACCCTAACCCTAACCCTAAAACTTACCGTTAACCCTAACCCTAACCCTAACCCTTACTGGTACACTAACCCTAACCTAACCCTAACCCTTACCCTTAACCTTACCCTAAACCTAAGAGTAAACCTAAACCTAACCCTAACCCTAACCTTAACCCTAAGCCTTACCCTTACCCTAACTCTAACCCTAACACTAAACTTAACCCTAACCCTAAACCTAACACTAACACTTACCCTTAGCCTAAACCTAACCATAAACCTAACCCTAACCCTTACCTTTACCCTCACACTAACCTTAACCCTAACACTAACCCTAACCCTAAACCTAACCCTAAACCTAAACCAAACCCTTACTCTTAACCTAACCCTAAACCTATCCCTAACCCTTAGAATTAACCTAAGCCTGACCCTAAAACTAACCCTAACCCTCACCTTAACCCTAAACCTTACCCTTACCCTAACACTAACCCTAACCCTAACACTTATCCTAACACTAACCCTAACCTTAAACCTTACCCTTACCTTACCCTAACCGTAAACTTAACCCTAACCCTAACCCTAAACCTAACCCTTACCATAAACCTAACCCTAAACCTAACCCGAAACCTAACTCTAACCCTAACCCTAACCCTAACCCTTACCCTAACCCTACCCCTAACCCTAACACTTACCATAACCCTAACCTTAAGGCTAACACTAACCCTAACCCTAAACCATACCCTAATCCCAAACCTAACCCTAATCCGTTCCCTAACCCTAAACCTAACCCTAACCCTTACCCTTTCCCTAACCCTAACCCTTACCCTTACCCTAACCCTAAACCTAACCCTAACCCTAAACCTAACTTTAACCCTAACCCTAACCCTAACCCTTAGCCTTACCTTACCCTAAACCTAAACCTAAAACAAACCCTAACCCTAACCCTAACCTTTACCCTTACCCTAAAGCTAACCCTAAACCTAAGCCTAACCCTAACCCGAACCCTAACCCCTACACTTACCCTAACCCTATCCCTATCCCTAACACTTACCCTAACCCTAAGCCTAACCCTTACCCTTAACCTAATCCTAAACCTAACCTTAACCCCAACCCTAAACCTAACACTAACCCTAACCCTAACCCTTACCCTAACCCTAACCCTAACCCTAACCCTAACCTTAACACTTACCTTTACCCTAACCCTAACCGTAACCCTTATCCTAACCCTAACCCTAACCCTAAACCTAACACTTAACCTAACCCTAACACTAATCCTAACCCCTAACCCTTACCCTACCCCTAACCCTAAATCTAACCCTTACCCTAACCCTAACCCTTACACTATCCCTAACCTTAACCCCAACACTAAACCTAACCCTTAACCTAACCCTAACCCTTACTCTTACCCTAAACCTAACCCTAAGCCTAACCTCAACCTTAACCCAAACCCGTACCCTTATCCTAACTCTAAACCTAACCCTAACCCTTACCCTAACCCTAACCCTAACCTTAACACCAACCCTAAACCTAACCCTAACCCTAAACCGAACCCTTACCCTAACCCTAACCCTAACCCTACCCTAAAACTTACCCATAACCTAACTTTAACCCTAACCCTAACCCTAACTCTTATCCTAACCCTAACCCTAACCCTAACCTTAACACTTAAACTAACCCTAACCCTAACCCTTACCCTAACCCTAACCCTAACCCTAACCCTTACCTAACACTAACCCTAACCCTTACCCTTAACTTAACACTAACCCTAACCCTAACCCTTACCCTTACCCTAACGCTAACTCTAACCCTAACCCTAACACTAACACATACCCTTACACTAACCCTAATCCTAAGCCTAACCGTAACCCTAAACCTAACCCTAACCCTAACCCTAACCCTAACTCTAACACTAAACATAACCCTTATCATTACTCTAACCCTAAACCTAACCCTAACCCTTACACTTACCCTAATGCTAATCCTAACCCTAACCCTAACCTTAAACCTAAACCTAACACTTACCCTAACCGTAAACCTAACCGTAACCCTAACACTTACCCTAACACTAAACCTAACCCTAACCCTAACACATACCCTTACCCTAACCCTAACCCTAACCCTAACCCTAACCGTAACCGTAACACTAAACCTAACCCTAACCCTAACCCTAACCCTAAACCTTACCCTTAACCCTAAACCTAACCCTAACCCTTACCGGTACACTAACCCTAAACCTAACCGTAACCCCAAACATAAACCTAACCCTAACCCTAACCCTAATCCTTACCCTTACCCTATCCCTAACCCTAAACCTAACCCTAACCCTAACCCTAAACCAAGCCTTTACCCTAAGCCTAAACCTAATCCTAACCCTAGCCCTTAACCTTACCCTTAACCTAAGCCTAACCCTAAACCTAACCCTAACCCTAACCTTAACCCTAACCCTTACCCTTACCCTAAGCCTAACCCTAACCCTGAACCTAAACCTAACCCTAACCCTAACACTAACACTTACCCTTACCCTAAACCTAACCATAAACCTATCACTAACCCTTACCTTTACCCTCACCCTAACCGTAACCCTAAACCTAACCTTAAACCTAAACCAAACCCTTACTCTTACCCTAACCCTAAACCTAACCCTAACACTTACCCTTACCCTAATCCTGACCCTACCACTAACCCTAATCCTCACCTTAACCCTAACCCTTACACTTACCCTAACCCTAACCCTAACCCTAACACTTCTCCTAACCTAAACCTAACCCTAAACCTTACCCTTACCTAACCCTAACCGTAAACTTAACCCTAACCCTAACCCTAACCCTAACCCTTACCATAACCCTAACCCTAATCCTAACCCTAAACCTAACCCTAACCCTAACCCTAACCCTTACCCTTACCCTAAACCTAGCCCTAAACCTAACCTTAACCTTAACCCTAACCCTTACCCTTACCCTAATGCTAAACCTAACCCTAACCCTTACCCTAACCCTAACCCTAAACTTAACCCCAACCCTAAATCTAACCCTTACCCTAACCCTAACCCTACCCTAAAACTTACCTTAACCTAACTTTAACCCTAACCCTAACCCTAACTCTTATCCTAACCCTAACCCTAACCCTAACCCTAACACTTAAACTAACCCTAACCCTAACCCTTACCCTAACCCTAACCCTAACCATTACCTAACCCTAACCCTAACCCTAACCCTTACCCTTACCTTAACACTAACCCTAACCCTTACCCTTACCTTAACACTAACCCTAACCCTAACCCTTACCCTTACCCTAACGCTAACTCTAACCCTAACCCTAACACTAACACATACCCTACGCTAACCCTAACCCTAACCCTAACCGTTACGCTAAACCTAACCCGAACACTAACCCTAACGTTAAACATAACCCTTACCATTACTCTAAACCTAAACCTAACCCTAACCCTTAGCCTTACCCTAACGCTAACCCTAACCCTAACCCTAACCCTAACCCTAACCTTAAACCTAAACCTAACACTTACCCTAACCATAACCCTAACCGTAACCCTAACACTTACCCTAACACTAACCCTAACCCTAACCCTAACACATACCCTTACGCTGACCCTAACCCTAACCCTAACCTTAACCCTATCCCTAATCATAACCCTAACCCTTAACCTTACCCTAAACCTAACCCTAAACCTAAACCTAACCCTAACCCTAACCTTAACCCTAAACCTTACCATTACCCCAACCCTAACCCTAACCCTAAACCTAAACCTAACCCTAACCCTAACACTAACACTTACCCTTACCCTAAACCTAACCATAAACCTAACCCTAACCCTTACCTTTACCCTCAACCTAACCTTAACCCTAACCCTAACCCTAACCCTAACCTTAACTCTAACCCTTATCCTTACCCTAACCCTAAAACTAAACCTAACCCTAACCCTAAACCAAACCCTTACTCTTACCCTAACACTAAACCTAACCCTAACCCTTACCCTTACCCTAACCCTGACCCTAACACTAACCCTAACCCTCACCTTAACCCTAACCCTTACCCTTACCCTAACACTAACCCTAACCCTAACCCTAACCCTAACCATAACACTTATCCTAACCCTAACCCTAAACCTTACCCTTACCTAACCCTAACCCTAAACCTAACCCGAACCCTAACCCTAACCCTAACCCTAACCGTTACCCTTACCCTAACCCTAGCTTTAAACCTAACCCTAACCCTAATTTTCCCCCTAACCCTAACCCTAACCCTTAAACTTACCCTTACCCTGACCCTAACACTAATCCTAACCCTAACCCTAACCCTAACAACTAACCCTAACCCTAACCCTAACCCTTACCCTTACCCTAACCCTACCCCTAACCCTAACACTTACCATAACCCTAACAGTAATGCTAACACTAACCCTAACCCTAAACCTTATCCTAACCCTACACCTAACCCTAATCCTTGCCCTAACCCTAAACCTAACCCTAACTCTTACCCTTTCCCTAACCCAAACCCTAACGCTAACCCTTACTCTTACCCTAACCCTAACCCTAAACCTAAACCTAACCCTGAACTTAACCCTAACCCTAACCCTTATCCATACCTTACCCTAAACCTAACCCTAAAACTAACCCTAACTCTAACCCTAAACTTTACCCTTACCCTAACCCTAACCCTAAACCTACACCTAACCCTAACCCTAACCCTAACACCTAAACTTAACCCTAACCCTAACCCTTACCCTTACCCTAACCCTAACCCTATCCCTAAGACTTACCCTAACCCTAATCCTAACCCTTACCCTTAACCTAACCCTAACCCTAACTTTAACCCCAACCCTAAACCTAACACTAACCCTAACCCTAACCCTTACCCTAACCCTAACCCTAACCCTAACACTTACCTTTACCTAACCCTAACCGTAACCCTTATCCTAAACCTAACCCTAACCCTAAACCTAACCCTTAACCTAACCCTAATACTAACCCTAACCCCTAACCCTAACCTTTACCCTAACCCTAAACCTAACTCTAACCCTAACCCTAAACCTTACCCTTACCCTAACCCTAACCCAAACCCTTCCCCTTCCCCTAACCCTAGCCCTAACCCTAATCCTAACACTTACTCTAACCCTAACCCTAACCCTAACCCTTACCCTTCCCTAATCCTAACCCTAACCTTAACCCCTACCCCAAACCTAACCATAAACCTACCCCTTACTCTACCCTAATAGTTACCATTACCCTAACTTTAACCCTTATCCTAACACTAACCCTAACCCTAACACTAATTCTAACCATTAAACTAACCCCTAACCCTAACCCTTACCCAAACCCTAACCCTAAACCTTACACTTACTCTAACCCTAACCCTAACTCTAACCCTAACGCTAACCCTAACCCTAACCCTTACCCTTACCCTAACCCTAACCTAAACCCTAACCCTAATCCTAACCTTAATTCTAAACTTTATCCTTACCTGAACCCTAACCCTAAACTTAACCCTAACCCTAAACCTAACCCTTACCCTTACCCTAACGCTAAACCTAAACCTAATCCTTACCCTTACCATAACCATAACCCTAACCCTAATCCTAACCTTAACCCTAACACTAACCCTTACACTAACCCTAACCCTAACCCTAACAATTACCCTAACTCTAACCCTAAGCCTAACCTTAACCATAACCATAACCATAACCAAAACCCTTACACTAACCCAAACAATAAACCTAACCCGAACTGTAACCCTACACCTAAACCTAAATCTTATCCTTACCCTAACCATAAACCTAAACCTAACACTAACCCTAACCCCTAACCCTAACCGTAACCCTAACCCTAACCATAACCCTTACCCTTACCCTAAACCTAACCCTAACCATAACCCTTACCCTAACCCTAACCCCAACACTAAACCTAACCCTAACCCTAACCCTAAACCTTGCCCTTACCCTTACCCTAACCCTAACCCTAACTCTAACACTAACACATACCCTTACACTAACCCTAATCCTAACCCTAACCATAACCCTAAACCTAACCCTAACAATAACCCTAACCCTAACGCTAAACATAACCCTTACCATTACTCTAACCCTAAACCTAACCCTAACCCTTACACTTCCTCTAACGCTAAACCTAACCCTAACCCTAACCCTAACCTTAAACCTAACCCCAACACTTACCCTAACCGTAACCCTAACCGTAACCCTAACACTTACCCTAACCCTAACCCTAACCCTAACACATACCCTTACCCTAACCCTAACCCTAACCCTAACCGTAACACTAAAGCTAACCCTAACCCTAACCCTAACCCTAATCCTTACCCTAACCCTAACCCTAACCCTTACCCTAACCCTAACTCTAACCCTAACCCTATACCTTAACCTAACCCTAACCTGACCCCTAACCCTAACGTTACCCTTACCCTAACCCTAAACCTAACTCTAACCCTAACCGTAACCCTAACCCTAAACCTAACCCTTACCCTAACACTAACCCTTACCGTAACCCTAACTCTAAACCTAACCCTAACCTTAACCCTAACCATAACCCTTACCCTTACGATAACCCTAACCCTAACCCTAACACTTACCCTAAACATAACCCTAACCCTAAACATTACCATTACCCTAACTCTAATCCTAACATTAACCATAACCATAACCCTAACCCTAACCCTTACCTTAACCCTAACCCTAACCCTAACACTGACCCTAACCATAACCCTAACCCTAAAACTTACCATTACCCTAACTCTAATCCTAACATTAACCATAACCATAACCCTAACCCTAACCCATACCCTAACGCTACCCTAAACCTAACCTGAACCCTAACCCTATCCCCAACCCTAACTCTTATCCTTACAATAACCCTAACCCTAAACATAACCCTAACCCTTACCCCTAATCCTAACCCTAACCCTAACCCTAACCCTTACCCTAAACCTAACCCTAACCCTAACACTTACCCTAACCCTAACACCAACACTTAACCTAACTCTAACCCTAACCCTTATCCTATCCCTAACCTTAACCCCAACACTAAACCTAACCCTTAACCTAACCCTAACCCATACCCTTACCCTAAGCCTAACCCTAAACCTAACCTTAACCTTAACTCTAACCCTTACCCTTACCCTAACGCTAAACCTAACCCTAACCCTTACCCTAACCCTAACCCTAACCTTAACCCCAACCCTAAACCTAACCCTAACACTAAACCTAACCCTTACCCCAACCCTAACCCTAACCCTACCCTAAAACTTACCCTTAACCTAACTTTAACCCTAACCCTATCCCTAACTCTTATCCTAACCTTAACCCTAACAGTAACCCTAACACTTAAACTAACCCTAACCCTAACCCTAACCCTAACCCTTACCTAAACCTAACCCTAACCCTTACCCTTACCCTTACCTTAACACACTAACCCTTACCCTAACCCTTACACTTACACTAACGCTAACTCTAACCCTAACCCTAACACTAACACATACCCTTACGCTAACCCTAAACCCAACCCTAACCGTAACCCTAAACCTAACCCTAACCCTAACCCTAACCCTAACGCTAAACATAACCCTTACCACTACTCTAACCCTAAACCTAACCCTAACCCTTACACTTACCCTAACGCTAACCCTCACCCTAACCCTAACACTAACCTTAAACCTAACCCTAACACTTACCCTAACCGTAACCCTAACCGTAACCCTAACACTTAACCTAACACTAACCCTAACCCTAACCCTAAGACATACCCTTACCCTAACCCTAACCCTAACCATAACCCTAAACCTAATCCTAATCCTTACCCTAACTCTAACCCCAACACTAAATCTAACTCAAACCCTAACCCTTACCCTATCCCTAACCTTAACCCCAACACTAAACCTACCCCTAACCCTAACCCTTACCCGTACCCTAAACGTAACCCTAAGCCTAACCTTAACCTTAACCCTAACCCGTACCCTTATCCTAACGCTAAACCTAACCCTAACCCTTACCCTAACCCTAAACCTAACGTTAACCCCAACCCTAAACCTAACCCTAACCCTAAACCTAACCCTTACCCTAACCCTAACTCTAACCCTACCCTAAAACTTACCCTTAACCTAACTTTAACCCTAACCCTAACCCTAAATCTTATCCTAACCCTAACCCTAACCCTAACCCTAACACTTAAACTAACCCTAACCCTATCCCTTACCCTAACCCTAACCCTACCCTAACCCTTACCTAACCCTAACGCTTACCCTTAACTTAACACTAACCCTAACCCTAACCCTTACCCTTACCCTAACGCTAACTCTAATCCTAACTCTAACACTAACACATACCCTTACACTAACCCTAAACCTAACCCTAACCGTAACCCTAAACCTAACCCTAACCCTAACCCTAACCCTAACGCTAAACATAACCCTTACCATTACTCTAACCCTAAACCTAACCCTAACCCTTACACTTACCCTAACGCTAACCCTAACCTTAAACCTAACCCTAACACTTACCCTAACCGTAACACTAACCGTAAACCTAACACTTACCCTAACACTAACCATAACCCTAAACCTAACACATATCCTTACCCCAACCCTAACCCTAACCCTAACCCTAACCCTAACCGTAACCATGAACCTAATCCTAACCCTAAACCTAACCCTAACCATAAACCTTACCCTTAACCCTAAAACTAATCCTAACCCTTACTGGTACATTAACCCTAAACCTAAACTTAACCCCAACCCTAAACCTAACCCTAACCCTAACCCTTAACCTTACCCTATCCCTAACCCTAAACCTAACCCTAACCCTAACCAACCCAAGCCTTTACCCTAACCCTAACACTAATCCTAACCCTAACCCTTAACCTTATCCTTAACCAAACCCTAACCCTAAAACTAACCCTAACCCCAACCTTAACCCTAACCCTTATCATTACCCTAACCCTAACCCTAACCCTAAACCTAAACATAACCCTAACCCTAACACTAACACTTACCCTAAACCTAACCATAAACCTAACCCTAACCCTTACCTTTACCCTCACCCTAACCTTAATTCTAACTCTAACCCTAACCCTAACCTTAACTCTAACCCTTATCCTTACCCTAACCGTAACCCTAAACCTAACCCTAAACCTAAACCAAACCCTTACTCTTACCCTAAAGCTAAACTTAACCCTAACACTTACCCTTACCCTAACCCTGACCCTAACACTAACCCTAAACCTCACCTTAACCCTAATCCTTACCCTTACCCTAACTCTAACCCTAACCCTAACCCTAACCCTAACACTTATCCTAACCCTAACCCTAACCCTAAACCTTACCCTTACCTAACCCTAACCGTAAACTTAACCCTAACCCTAACCCTAAACCTAACCCTTACCAAAACCCTATCCCTAATTCTAACCCGAACCCTAACCCTAACCCTAACCCTTACCCTTACCCTAAACCTAACCTTAACCTTAACCCTAACCCTTACCCTTACCTAATGCTAAACCTAACCCTAACCTTTACCCTAACCCTAACCCTAAACTTAACCCCAACCCTAAATCTAACCCTTACCCTAACCCTAACCCTAACCCTACCCTAAAACTTACCCTTAACCTAACTTTAACCCTAACCCTAACCCTAAATCTTATCCTAAACCTAACCCTAACCCTAACCCTAACACTTAAACTAACCCTAACCCTAACCCTTACCCTAACCCTAACCCTAACCCTAACCCTTACCTAACCCAAACCCTAACCCTTACCCTTACCTTAACACTAACCCTAACCCTAACCCTTACCCTTACCCAAACGCTAACCCTAACCCTAACCCTAACCCTAACCGTTACCCTAAACCTAACCCAAACCCTAACCCTAACCCTAACGCTAAACATAACCCTTACCATTACTCTAACCGTAAACCTAACCCTAACCCTTACCTTACCCTAACGCTAACCCTAACCCTAACCCTAACCTTAAACCTAAACCTAACACTTACCCTAACCGTAACCCTAACACTTACACTAACACTAACCCTAACCCTAACCCTAACACATACCCTTACCCTGACCCTAAACCTAACCCTAACCTTAACCCTAACCCTAATCCTAACCCGAACCCTTAACCTTACCCTAAACCTAACCTTAACCCTCAACCTAACCCTAACCCTAATCTTAACCCTAACCCTTACCATTACCCTAACCCTACCCTAACCCTAAACCTAAACCTAACCCTAACCCTAACACTTACCCTTACCCTAAACCTAACCATAAACCTAACCCTAACCCTTACCTTTACCCTCACCCTAACCTTAACCCTAAACCTAAACCAAACTCTTACTCTTACCCTAACCCTAAACCTAATCCTAACCCTTACCCTTACCCTAACCCTGACCCTAACACTAACCCTAACCCTCACCTTAACCCTAACCCTTACTCTTGCCATAACACTACCCCTAACCCTAACCATAACCATAACACTTATCCTAACCCTAACCCTAACCCTTACCCCTACCTAACCCTAACCGTAAACTTAACCCCAACCCTAACCCTAACCCTAAACCTAACCCGAACCCTAACCCTAACCCTAACCCTAACCCTTACACTTAACCTAACCCTAGCTTTAAACCTCACCCTAACCCTAACCCTAATTTTACCCCTAACCCTAACCCTAACCCTAACCCTTAAACTTACCCTTACCCTAACCCTAACACTAAACCTAACCCTAACCCTAACCCTAACAACTAAACCTAACCCTAAACCTAACCCTTACCCTTACCCTAACCCTACCACTAACGCTAACACTTACCATAACCCTAACAGTAATGCTAACAATAACCCTAACCCTGAACCGTACCCTAAACTTAAACCTAACCCTAAACCTTACCTTTACCCTCACCCTAACCTTAACCCTAACCCTAACCCTAACTCTAACCTTAACTCTAACCCTAATCCTTACCCTAACCCTAACCCTAAACGTAACCCTAACCCTAAACCAAACCCTTACTCTTACCCTAACCCTAAACCTAACCCTAACCCTTACCCTTACCCTAACCCTGACCCTAACACTAACCCTAACCCTCACCTTAAAAATAACCCTTACCCTTGGCATAACACTACCCCTAACCCTAACCCTAACCATAACACTTATCCTAACCTAACCCTAAACCTTACCATTACCAAACCCTAACCGTAAACTTAACCCCAACCCTAACCCTAACCCTAAACCTTACCATTACCTAACCCTAAACCTAACCCGAACCCGAACCCTAACCCTAACCCTAACCCTTACCCTTACCCTAACCCTAGCTTTAAACCTCACCCTAACCCTAACCATAATTTTACCCCTAACCCTAACCCTAACCCAAACCCTTAAACTTACCCTTACCCTAACCCTAACACTAAACCTAACCCTAACCCTAACCCTAACAACTAACCCTAACCCTAAACCTAACCCTTACCCTTACCCTAACCCTACCCCTAACCCTAACACTTACCATAACCCTAACAGTAATGCTAACACTAACCCTAAACATGAACCGTACCCTAAACTTAAACCTAACCCTAATCCTTGCCTTAACCCTAAACCTAACCCTAACCCTTACCCTTTCCCTAAACCTAACCCTTACCCTTACCCTAACCCTAACCCTAAACCTAACCCTAACCCTAACCCTTAGCCTTACCTTACCCTAAACCTAACCCTAAAACTAACCCTAACCCTAACCCTAACCCTAACCCTAACCCTAAACCTAAACCTAACCCTAACCCTAACCCTAACACCTAACCCTAACCCTAACCCTAACCCTTAACCTTACCCTAACCCTAACCCTATCCCTAAAACTTACCCTAACCCTAAGCCTAACCCTTACCCTTAACCTAATCCTAACCCTAAACTTAACCCCAACCCTAAACCTAACACTAACCCTAACCCTAACCCTTACCCTAACCCTAACCCTAACCCTAACACTTACTTTACCCTGACCCTAACCGTAACCCTTACCCTAACCCTAACCCTAACCCTAAACCTAACCCTTAACCTAACCCTAATACTAACCCTAACCCCTAACCCTAACCCTTACCCTAACCCTCACCCTAACTCTAACCCTAACCCTAACCCTTACCCTTACCCTAACCCTAACCATAACTCTAACCCTCACCCTAACCCAAACCCTTCCCCTTCCCCTAACCCTAACCCTCACCCTAACACTTACTCTAACCCTAACACTAACCCTAACCCTTACCCTTCCCTAATCCTAACCCTAACCTTAACCCCTACCCCACACCTAACCGTAACCCTAACCCTAACCCTTACACTAACCCTAACCCTAACTCTACCCTAACACTTACCATTACCCTAAATTTAACCCTAATCCTAACCCTAACCCTAACTTAAACACTAACTCTAACCCTTAAACTAACCCCTAACCCTATCCCTTACCCAAACCCTAACCCTAAACCTTACCCTTACTCTAACCCTAACGCTAACTCTAACCCTAACCCTAACACTAACCCTTACACTTACCCTAACCCTAACCTAAACCCTAACCCTAACCCTAACCTTAATTCTAAACCTTATCCTTACCCTAACCCTAACCCTAAACCTAACCCTAAACCTAAACCTAACCCTTAACCTTACCCTAACGCTAAACCTAAACCTAATCCTTACCCTTACCATAACCATAACCCTAACCCTAATCCTAACCTTAACCTTAACGCTAACCCTTACCCTAACCCTAACCCTAACCCTAACACTTACCCTAACACTAACCCTAACCCTAACCCTAAGCCTAACCTTAACCATAACCATAACCCTAACCAAAACCCTTACACTAACCCAAACCCTAAACCTAACCCGAACTGTAACCCTATACCTAACCCTAAATCTTATCCTTTCCCTAACCATAAACCTAAACCTAACACTAACCCTAACCCCTAACCCTAACCGTAACCCTAACCCAAACCGTAACTCTTACCCTTACCCTAAACCTAACCCTAACCATAATCCTTACCCTAACCCTAACCCCAACACTAAACCTAACCCTAACCCTAACCCTAACCCTAACCTTAACCCCAACACTAAACCTAACCCTAACCCTAACCCTAAACCTTACCCTTACCGTTACCCTATCCCTAACCCTAAACCTAACCTTAACATTAACCCTAACCCTTACCCTTACCCTAACGCTAAACCTAACCTTAACCCTTAGCCTAACCCTAATCCTAACCTTAACCCCAACCCTAAACCTAACCTTAACCCTAAACCTAACCCTTACCATAACCCTAACCCTAACCCTACCCTAAAACTTATCCTTAACCTAACTTTAACCCTAACCCTAACCCTAACCCTTACCCTAACCCTAACCCTAACCCTTACCTAACCCTAACCCTAACCCTAACCCTTACCCTTACCTTAACACTAACCCTAACTCTAACCCTTATCCTTACCCTAACGCTAACTCTAACCCTAACTCTAACACTAACACATAACCTTACACTAACCCTAATCCTAACCCTAACCGTAACCCTAAACCTAACCCTAACAATAACCCTAACCCTAACGCTAAACATAACCCTTACCATTACTCTAACTCTAAACCTAACCCTAACCCTTACACTTACTCTAACGCTAACCCTAACTCTAACCCTAACACTAACCTTAAACCTAACCCTAACACTTACCCTAACCGTAAATCTATCACTTACCCTAACACTAACCCTAACCCTAACCCTAACACATACCCTTACCCTAACCCTAACCCTAACCCTAACCGTAAACCTAAACCTAACCCTAACGCTAACCCTAACCCTAACCCTAAACCTTACCCTTAACCCTAACCCTAACCCTTACCGGTACACTAACCCTAAACCTTACCTTAACCCCAACCCTAAACCTAACCCTAACCCTAAACCTAAACCTAACCCTAACCTTAACCCTAACCCTCACCCTTATCCTAACCCTAACCCTAACCCTAAACCTAAACCTAACCCTAACCTTAACCCTAACCCTTACCCTTATCCTAACCCTAACCCTAAACCTAAACCTAAACCTAACCCTAAACCTAACACTAACACTTACCCTTACCCTAAACCTAACCATAAACCTAACCCTAACCCTTACCTTTACCCTCACCCTAACCTTAACCCTAACCCTAACACTAACGCTAAACTTAACTCTAACAGTTATCCTTACCCTAACCGTAACCCTAAACCTAACCCTAATCCTAAACCAAACCCTTACTCTTACCCTAACCCTAAACCTAACCCTAACACTTACCCTTACCCTAACCCTGACCCTAACACTAACCCTAATCCTCACCTTAACCCTAACCCTTACCCTTACCCTAACTCTAACCCTAAACCTAACCCTAACCCTAACACTTATCCTAACCCTAACCCTAACCCTAAACCTTACCCTTACCTAACCCTAACCGTAAACTTAACCCTAAACCTAACCCTAACCCTAACCCTTACCATAACCCTAACCCTAATCCTAACTCGAACCGTAACCCTAACCCTATCCCTTACCTTTACCCTAAACCTAACCTTAACCTTAACCCTAACCCTTACCCTTAACCTAATGCTAAACCTAACCCTAACCCTTACCCTAAACCTAACCCTAAACCTAACCTTAACCTTAACCCTAACCCTACCCTTACCCTAATGCTAAACCTAACCCTAACCCTTACCCTAACCCTAACCCTAAACTTAACCCCAACCCTAAATCTAACCCTTACCCAATCCTTAACCCTAACCCTACCCTAAAACTTACCCTTAACCTAACTTTAACCCTAACCCTAACCCTAACCCTTACCCTAACCCTAACCCTAACTCTAACACTTGCCCTAACCCTAACCCTAACCCTAACTCTAAGCCTAACCTTAAACATAACCATAACCCTAACCAAAACAGTTACACTAACCCAAACCCTTAACCTAACCCGAACTGTAACCCTATACCTAACCCTAAATCTTATCCTTACCCTAACCCTAAACCTAAACCTAACACTAACCCTAACCCCTAACCCTAAACGTAACCCCAACCCTAACCGTAACCCTTACCCTTCTCTAAACATAACCCTAACAATAACCCTTACCCTAACCCTGAATCCAACACTAAACCTAACCGTAACCCTAACCGTTACCCTAACCCTAACCTTAACCCCAACACTAAACCTAACCCTAACCCTAACCCTAAACCTTACCCTTACCCTTGCCCTAACCCTAACCCTAAACCTAACCTTAACCTTAACCCTAACCCCTACCCTAACGCTAAACCTAACCCTAACCCTTACCCTAACCCTAACCCTAACCTTAACCCCAACCCTAAACCTAACCCTAACCCTACCCTAAAACTTACCCTTTACCTAACTTTATCCCTATCCCTAACCCTAAATCTTATCCTAACCCTAACCCTAACCCTAACCCTAACACTTAAACTAACCCTAACCCTAACCCTTACCCTAACCCCAACCCTAACCCTAACCCTTACCTAACCCTAACCCTTACCCTTACCCTTACCTTAACACTAACCCTAAACCTAACCCTTACCCTTACCCTAACACTAACTCTAACCCCAACTCTAACACTAACACATACCCTTACACTAACCCTAATCCTAACCCTAACCGTAACCCTAAACCTAACCCTAACCCTAACCTTAAACCTAACCCTAACACTTACCCTAACCGTAACCCTAACACTTACCCTAACACTAACCCTAAACCTAACCCTAACACATACCCTTACCCTAACCCTAACCCTAACCGTAACCCTAAACCTAACCCTAACCCTAACCTTGACCCTAACCCTAAACCTTACCCTTAACCCTAAACCTAACCCTAACCCTTACCGGTACACTAACCCTAAATCTAATCTTAACCCCAACCCTAAACCTAACCCTAACCCTAACCCTAACCCTTACCCTTACCCTATCCCTAACCCTAAACCTAACCCTAACCCTAACCCTAACCCAAGCCTTTACCCTAACCCTAACCCTAATCCTAACCCTAACCCTTAAACTTACCCTAAACCTAAGCCTAACCCTAAACCTAACCCTAACCCTAACCTTAACCCTAACCCTTACCCTTACACTAACCCTAACCCTAACCCTAAACCTAAACCTAACCCTTACCTTTACCCTCCCCTAACCTTAACCCTAACCCTAACACTAAACCTAACCTTAACTCTAACCCTTATCATTACCCTAACAGTAACCCTAAACCTAAACCAAACCCTTACTCTTACCCTAACCCTAAACCTAACCCTAACACTTACCCTTACCCTAACTCTGACTCTAACACTCACCCTAACCCTCTCCTTAACCCTAACCCTTATCCTTACCCTAACTCTAACCCTATCCCTAACCCTAATCCTAACACTTATCCTAATCCAAACCCTAACCCTAAACCTTACTCTTACCTAAACCTAACCGTAAACTTAACCCTAACCCTCACCCTAACCCGAACCCTTACCATAACCCTAACCCTAACCCTAACCCTTACCCTTACCCTTTACCTAACCCTAACCCTAACCTTAAACTTAACCCTAACCCTTACCCTTACACTAATGCTAAACCTAACCCTAACCCTTACCCTAACCCTAACCCTAACCCTATCCCTAACCCTTACCCTAACCCCAACCCTAACCCTAAACCTAACCCTAACCCTTAACCCTAACCCTAACCCTTACCCTAAACCTAACCCTAACCCTATCCCTAACACTTACCCTAATCCTAACCCTAACCCTAACCCTAAACCTAACCCTTACCCTAACCCTAACCCTAACCCTAACCCTAACCCAAGCCTTCACCCTAACCCTAACCCTAATCCTAACCCTAACCCTTAAACTTACCCTAAACCTAAGCCTAACCCTAAACCTAACCCTAACCCTAACCTTAACCCTAACCCTTACCCTTACACTAACCCTAACCCTAACCCTAAACCTAACCCTAACCCTAACCATAACATTTATCCTAAACCTAACCCTAAACCTTACCCTAACCCTAACCTACCCCTAACCCTAACCCTTACCCTAACCCTAATCTTAACCCCAACACTAAACCTAACCCTAACCCTAAACCTAAACCTTACCCTTACCCTTACCCTAACCCTAAACCTAACCTTAACCTTAACCATAACCCTTAACCTTACGCTAAACCTAACCCTAACCCTTACCCTAACCCTAACCCTAACCTTAACCCCAACCCTAAACCTAACCCTAACCCTAAACCTACCCTAAAACTTACCCTTAACCTAACTTTAACCCTAACCCTAACCCTAAATCTTATCCCAACCCTAACCCTAACCCTAACCATAACACTTAAACTAACACTAATCCTAACCCTAACCCTAACCGTTACCCTTATCCTAACGCTAACTCTAACCCTAACTCTAACACTAACACATACCCTTACACTAACCCTAATCCTAACCCTAACCGTAACACTAAACCTAAACCTAACCCTAACCCTAACCCTAACGCTAAACATAACCCTTACCATTACTCTAACCCTAACCTAGGCCTAACCCATACACTTACCCTAACGCTAACCCTAACCCTAACCCTAACCCTAACCTTAAACCTAACCCTAACACTTACCCTAACCGTAACCCTTATCGTAACCCTAACACTTAACCTAACACTATCCCTAACCCTAATCCTAACACATACCCTTACCCAAACCCTAACCGTAACCCTAACCCTAACCGTAACCCTAAACCTAACCCTAACCAGAACCCTAACCCTAAACCTTACCATTAACCCTAACCCTAACCCTAACCCTTACCGGCACACTAACCCTAAACCTAATCTTAACCCCAACCCTAAACCTAACCCTAACCCTAACCCTAACCCTTACCTTTACCCTATCCCTAACCCTAAACCTAACCCTAACCCTAACCCTAACCCAAGCCTTTACCCTAACCCTAACCCTAATCCTAACTCTAACCGTTAACCTTACCCTAAACCTAACCCTAACCCTAAACCTAACCCTAAACCTAAACCAAACCCTTACTCTTACCCTAACCCTAAACCTAACCCTAACACTTACCCTTACCCTAACCCTGACCCTAACACTAACCCTAACCCTCACCTTAACCATAACCCTTACCCTTACCCTAACTCTAACCCTAACCCTAACCCTAACCCTAACACTTATCCTAACCCTAACCCTAACCCTAAACCTTACCCTTACCTAACCCTAACCCTAACCCTAACCCTAACCCTTACCATAACCCTAACCTTAATCCTAACCCGAACCCTAACCCTAACCCTAACCCTAACCCTTACCCTTACCCTTACCCTTACCCTAAACCTAACCCTAAACCTAACCTTAACCTTAACCCTAACCCTTACCCTTAACCTAATGCTAAACCTAACCCTAACCCTTACCATAAACCAAACCCTAAACCTAACCTTAACCTTAACCCTAACCCTTACCCTTACCCTAACCCTAACCCTACCCTAAAACTTACCCTTATCCTAACTTTAACCCTAACCCTAACCCTAACTCTTATCCTAACCCTAACATTAACCCTAACCCTAACCCTAACACTTAAACTAACCCTAAACCTAACCCTCACCCTAACCCTAACCCTAACCCTAACCCTTACCTAACCCTAACCCTTAACCTTACCTTAACACTAACCCAAACCCTAACCCTTACCCTAACGCTAACTCTAACCCTAACCCTAACACTAACACATATCCTAACCCTAACCTTAACCGTAACCCTAACCCTAATCCTAACCCTAACCCTTAACCTTACCCTAAACCAAACACTAACCCTAAACCTAACCCTAACCCTAACCCTAACCCTAACCGTAAACTTAACCCTAAAGCTAACCCTAACCCTAACCCTTACCATAACCCTAACCCTAATCCTAACTCGAACCGTAACCCTAACCCTAACCCTTACCTTTACCCTAAACCTAACCTTAACGTTAACCCTAACCCTTACTCTTACCCTAATGCTAAACCTAACCCTAACCCTTACCCTAAACCTCACCCTAAACCTAACCTTAACCTTAACCCTAACCCTACCCTTACCCTAATGCTAAACCTAACCCTAACCCGTACCCTAACCCTAACCCTAAACTTAACCCCAACCCTAAATCTAACCCTTACCCTAACCCTAACCCTAACCCTCCCCTAAAACTTACCCTTAACCTAACTTTAACCCTAACCCTAAACCTAACCCTGACCCTTACCTAACGCTAAACCTAAACCTAATCCTTACCCTTACCATAACCATAACCCTAACCCTAATCCTAACCTTAACCTTAACGCTAACCCTTACCCTAACCCTAACCCTAACACTTACCCTAACCCTAACCCTAACCCTAACCCTAACCCTAAGCCTAACCTTAACCATAACCATAACCCTAACCAAAACCCTTACTCTAACCCAAACCCAAAACCTAACCCGAACTGTAACCCTATACCTAACCCTAAATCTTATCCTTTCCCTAACCATAAACCTAAACCTAACAATAACCCTAACCCCTAACCCTAACCGTAACCCTAACCCAAACCGTAACCCTTACCCTTACCCTAAACCTAACCCTAACCATAACCCTTACCCTAACCCTAACCCCAACACTAAACCTAACCCTAACCCTAACCCTAACCCTAACCCTAACCTTAACCCCAACACTAAACCTAACCCTAACCCTAACCCTAAACCTTACCCTTACCCTTACCCTATCCCTAACCCTAAACCTAACTTTAACATTAACCCTAACCCTTACCCTTACCCTAACGCTAAACCTAACCTTAACCCTTAGCCTAACCCTAATCCTAACTTTAACCCCAACCCTAAACCTAACCCTAACCCTAACCCTAAACCTAACCCTTACCCTAACCCTAACCCTAACCCTACCCTAAAACTTATCCTTAACCTAACTTTAACCCTAACCCTAACCCTAACCCTTACCCTAACCCTAACCCTAACCCTTACCTAACCCTAACCCTAACCCTAACCCTTACCCTTACCTTAACACTAACCCTAACCCTAACCCTTATCCTTACCCTAACGCTAACTCTAACCCTAACTCTAACACTAACACATACCCTTACACAAACCCTAATCCTAACCCTAACCGTAACCCTAAACCTAACCCTAACAATAACCCTAACCCTAACGCTAAACATAACCCTTACCATTACTCTAACTCTAAACCTAACCCTAACCCTTACACTTACTCTAACGCTAACCCTAACTCTAACCCTAACACTAACCTTAAACTTAACCCTAACACTTACCCTAACCATAACTCTATCACTTACCCTAACACTAACCCTAACCCTAACCCTAACACATACCCTTACCCTAACCCTAGCCCTAACCCTAACCCTAACCGTAACCCTAAACCTAACCCTAACGCTAACCCTAACCCTAACCCTAAACCTTACCCTTAACCCTAACCCTAACCCTTACCGGTACACTAACCCTAAACCTTACCTTAACCCCAATCCTAAACCTAAACCTAACCCTAACACTTACCCTTACCCTATCCCTAACCCTAAACCTAACCCTAACCCTAACCCTAACCCAAGCCTTTACCCTAACCCTAACCCTAATCGTAACCCTAACTCTTAACCTTACACTAAACCTAACCCTAACCCTAAACCTAAACCTAACCCTAACCTTAACCCTAACCCTTACCCTTATCCTAACCCTAACCCTAACCCTAAACCTAAACCCAACCCTAAATCTAACACTAACACTTACCCTTACCCTAAACCTAACCATAAACCTAACCCTAAACCTTACCTTTACCCTCACCCTAACCTTAACCCTAACCCTAACACTAACGCTAAACTTAACTCTAACAGTTATCCTTACCCTAACCGTAACCCTAAACCTAACCCTGAACCTAAACCAAACCCTTACTCTTACCCTAACCCTAAACCTAACCCTAACACTTACCCTTACCCTAACCCTGACCCTAACACTAACCCTAACCCTCACCTTAACCCTAACCCTTACCCTTACCCTAACTCTAACCCTAAACCTAACCCTAACCCTAACACTTATCCTAACCCTAACCCTAACTCTAAACCTTACCCTTACCTAACCCTAACCCTAACCCTAACCCTAACCCTAACACTTATCCTAACCCTAACCCTAACTCTAAACCTTACCCTTACCTAACCCTAACCGTAAAATTAACCCTAAACCTAACCCTAACCCTAACCCTTACCATAACCTAACCCTAATCCTAACTCGAACCGTAACCCTAACCCTAACCCTTACCTTTACCCTAAACCTAACCTTAACCTTAACCCTAACCCTTACCCTTAACTTAATGCTAAACCTAACCCTAACCCTTACCCTAAACCTAACCCTAAACCTAACCTTAACCTTAACCCTAACCCTACCCTTACCCTAATGCTAAACCTAACCCTAACCCTTACCCTAACCCTAACCCTAAACTTAACCCCAACCCTAAATCTAACCCTTACCCAATCCCTAACCCTAACCCTACCCTAAAACTTACCCTTAACCTAACTTTAACCCTAACCCTAACCCTAACCCTTACCCTAACCCTAACCCTAACCCTAACACTTGCCCTAACCCTAATCCTAACCCTAACCCTAAGCCTAACCTTAAACATAACCATAACCCTAACCAAAACCCTTATACTAACCCAAACCCTTAACCTAACCCGAACTGTAACCCTATACCTAACCCTAAATCTTATCCTTACTCTAACCCTAAACCTAAAACTAACACTAACCCTAACCCCTAACCCTAAACGTAACCTCAACCCTAACCGTAACCCTTACCCTTCCCTAAACATAACCCTAACCATAACCCTTACCCTAACCCTGAATCCAACACTAAACCTAACCGTAACCCTAACCGTTACCCTAACCCTAACCTTAACCCCAACACTAAACCTAACCCTAACCCTAACCCTAAACCTTACCCTTACCCTTGCCCTAACACTAACCCTAAACCTAACCTTAACCTTAACCCTAACCATTACCCAACGCTAAACCTAACCCTAACCCTTACCCTAACCCTAACCCTAACCTTAACCCCAACCCTAAACCTAACCCTAACCCTAAGCCTACCCTAAAACTTACCCTTTACCTAACTTTAACCCTAACCCTAACCCTAAATCTTATCCTAACCCTAACCTTAACCCTAACCCTAACACTTAAACTAACCCTAACCCTAACCCTTACCCTAACCCTAACCCTAACCCTAACCCTTACATAACCCTAACCCTAACCCTTACACTTACTTAACACTAACCCTAACCCTAACCCTTACCCTTACCCTAACGCTAACTCTAACCCCAACTCTAACACTAACACATACCCTTACACTAACCCTAATCCTAACCCTAACCGTAACCCTAAACCTAACCCTAACCCTAACCTTAAACCTAACCCTAACACTTACCCTAACTGTAACCCTAACCGTAACCCTAACACTTACCCTACCACTAACCCTAAACCTAACCCTAACACATAGCCTTACCCTAACCCTAACCCTAACCCTAACCGTAACCCTAAACCTAACCCTAACCCTAAACTTGACCCTAACCCTAAACCTTACCCTTAACCCTAACCCTAACCCTAACCCTTACCGGTACACTAACCCTAAATCTAATCTTAACCCCAACCCTAAACCTAACCCTAAACCTAACCCAAACCCTTACCCTTACCCTATCCCTAACCCTAAACCTAACCCTAACCCTAACCCTAACCCAACCTTTACCCTAACCCTAACCCTAATCCTAACCCTAAACCTTAAACTTACCCTAAACCTAAGCCTAACCCTAAACCTAACCCTAACCCTAACCTTAAACCTAACACTTACCCTTACACTAACCCTAACCCTAACCCTAAACCTAAACCTAACCCTTACCTTTACCCTCACACTAACCTTAACCCTAACCCTAACACTAAACCTAACCTTAACTCTAACCCTTATCCTTACACTAACCGTAACCCTAAACCTAACCCTAAACCTAAACCAAACCCTTACTCTTACCCTAACCCTAAACCTAACCCTAACACTTACCCTTACCCTAACCCTGACTCTAACACTCACCCTAACCCTCACCTTAACCCTAACCCTTACCCTCACCCTAACTCTAACCCTATCCCTAACCCTAATCCTAACACTTATCCTAATCCAAACCCTAACCCTAAACATTACTCTTACCTAAACCTAACCGTAAACTTAACCCTAACCCTCACCCTAACCCGAACCCTTACCATAACCCTAACCCTAATCCTAACCCTAACCCTAACCCTAACCCTTACCCTTACCCTAAACCTAACCCTAACCCTAACCTTAAACTTAACCCTAACCCTTACCCTTACACTAATGCTAAACCTAACCCTAACCCTTACCCTAACCCTAACCCTTACCCTAACCCTAACCCTAACCCTAACCCTATCCCTAACCCTTACCCTAACCCTAACCCTAACCCTAAACCTAACCCTAACCCTCAACCCTAACCCTAACCCTTACCCTAAACCTAACCCTAACCCTATCCCTAAAACTTAGCCTAACCCTAACCCTAACCCTAACCCTTACCCTAACCCTAACCCTTACCCTAATGCTAAACCTAACCCTAACCCTTACCCTAACCCTAACCCCAAACTTAACCCCAACCCTAAATCTAACCCTTACCCTAACCCTAACCCTAACCCTACCCTAAAACTTACCCTTAACCTAACTTTAACCCTATCCCTAACCCTAACTCTTATCCTAACCCTAAACCTAACCCTAACCCTAACACTTAAACTAACGCTAACCCTAACCCTTACCCTAACCCTAACCCTAACCCTAACCCTTACCTAACCCTAACCCTTAACCTTACCTTAACACTAACCCAAACCCTAACCCTTACCCTTACCCTAACGCTAACTCTAACCCTAACCCTAACACTAACACATACCCTAACCCTAATCCTAACCTTAACCCTAACCCTACTCCTAACCCTAACCCTTAACCTTACCCTAAACCTAACACTAACCCTAAACCTAACCCTAACCCTAACCTTAACCCTAACTCTTACCATTACCCTAACCCTAACCCTAACACTAAACCTAAACCTAACCCTAACCCTAACACTAACACTTACCCTTACCCTAAACCTAACCATAAAGCTAACCCTAACCCTTACATTTACCCTCACCCTAACTTTAACCCTAACCCTAACCCTAACCCTAACCTTAACTCTAACCCTTATCCTTACCCTAACCCTAAACCTAAACCTAACCCAAACCCTAAACCAAACCCTTACTCTTACCCTAACCCTAAACCTAACCCTAACCCTTACCCTTACACTAACCCTGACCCTAACACTAACCCTAACCCTCACCTTAACCCTAACCGTTACCCTTGCCCTAATAATAACCCTAACCCTAACCATAACACTTATCCTAAACCTAACCCTAAACCTTACCCTAACCCTAACCTACCCCTAACCCTAACCCTTACCCTAACCCTTATCTTAACCCCAACACTAAACCTAACCCTAACCCTAAACCTAAACCTTACCCTTACCCTAACCCTAACCCTAAACCTAACCTTAACCTTAACCATAACCCTTAACCTTACGCTAAACCTAACCCTAACCCTTACCCTAACCCTAACCCTAACCTTAACCCCAACCCTAAACCTAACCCTAACCCTAAACCTACCCTAAAACTTACCCTTAACCTAACTTTAACCCTAACCCTAACCCTAAATCTTATCCTAACCCTAACCCTAACCCTAACCATAACACTTAAACTAACACTAACCCTAACCCTTACCCTAACCCTAACCCTAACCCTAACCCTTACCTAACCCTAAACCTAACCCTAACCCTAACCCTTACCTTTACCTAACACTAATCCTAACCCTAACCCTAACCGTTACCCTTATCCTAACGCTAACTCTAACCCTAACTCTAACACTAACACATACCCTTACACTAACCCTAATCCTAACCCTAACCGTAACACTAAACCTAAACCTAACCCTAACCCTAACCCTAACGCTAAACATAACCCTTACCATTACTCTAACCCTAACCTAAGCCTAACCCATACACTTACCCTAACGCTAACCCTAACCCTAACCCTAACCCTAACCTTAAACCTAACCCTAACACTTAACCTAACCGTAACCCTTATCGTAACCCTAACACTTAACCTAACACTATCCCTAACCCTAATCCTAACACATACCCTTACCCAAACCCTAACCGTAACCCTAACCCTAACCGTAACCCTAAACCTAACCCTAACCATAACCCTAACCCTAACCCTAAACCTTACCCTTAACCCTAACCCTAACCCTAACCCTTACCGGTACACTAACCCTAAACCTAATCTTAACCCCAACCCTAAACCTAACCCTAACCCTAACCCTAACCCTTACCTTTACCCTATCCCTAACCCTAAACCTAACCCTAACCCTAACCCTAACCCAAGCCTTTACCCTAACCCTAACCCTAATCCTAACCCTAACCGTTAACCTTACCCTAAACCTAACCCTAACCCTAAAACTTACCCTAACCCTAACCTTAACCCTAACCCTTACCCTTACCCTAACCCTAACCCTAACCCTAACCCTAAACCTAACCCTAAACCTAACACTAACACTTACCCTTACCCTAAACCTAACCATAAACCTAACCCTAACCCTTACCTTTACCCTCACACTAACCTTAACCCTAACCCTAACACTAACCCTAACCTTAACTCTAACCCTTATCCTTACCGTAACCGTAACCCTAAACCTAACCCTAAACCTAAACCAAACCCTTACTCTTACCCTAACCCTAAACCTAACCCTAACACTTACCCTTACCCTAACCCTGACCCTAACACTAACCCTAACCCTCACCTTAACCATAACCCTTACCCTTACCCTAACTCTAACCCTAACCCTAACCCTAACCATAACACTTATCCTAACCCTAACCCTAACCCTAAACCTTACCCTTACCTAACCCTAACTGTAAACTTAACCCTAACCCTAACCCTAACCCTAACCCTTACCATAACCCTAACCTTAATCCTAACCCGAACCCTATCCCTAACCCTAACCCTAACCGTAAACTTAACCCTAAACCTAACCCTAACCCTAAAACTTACCATAACCCTAACCCTAATCCTAACTCGAACCGTAACCCTAACCCTAACCCTTACCTTTACCCTAAACCTAACCTTAACCTTAACCCTAACCCTTACCCTTACCCTAATGCTAAACCTAACCCTAACCCTTACCCTAAACCTCACCCTAAACCTAACCTTAACCTTAACCCTAACCCTACCCTTACCCTAATGCTAAACCTAACCCTAACCCTTACCCTAACCCTAACCCTAAACTTAACCCCAACCGTAAATCTAACCCTTACCCTAACCCTAACCCTAACCCTCCCCTAAAACCTACCCTTAACAGAACTTTAACCCTAACCCTAACCCTGACCCTAACCCTAACCCTAACCCTAACACTTGCCCTAACCCTAACCCTAACCCTAACCCTAAGCCTAACCTTAAACATAACCATAACCCTAACCAAAACCCTTACACTAACCCAAACCCTAAACCTAACCCGAACTGTAACCCTATACCTAACCCTAAATCTTATCCTTACCCTAACCCTAAACCTAAACCTAACACTAACCCTAACCCCTAACCCTAACGTAACCCTAACCCTAACCGTAACCCTTACCCTTCCCTAAACATAACCCTAACAATAACCCTTACCCTAACCCTGAATCCTACACTAAACCTAACCGTAACCCTAACCGTTACCCTAACCCTAACCTTAACACCAACACTAAACCTAACCCTAACCCTAACCCTAAACCTTACCCTTACCCTTGCCCTAACCCTAACCCTAAACCTAACCTTAACCTTAACCCTAACCCTTACCCTAACGCTAAACCTAACCCTAACCCTTACCCTAAACCTAACCCTAACTTTAACCCCAACCCTAAAGCTAACCCTAACCCTACCCTAAAACTTACCCTTTACCTAACTTTAACCCTAACCCTAACCCTAACTCTTATCCTAACCCTAACATTAACCCTAACCCTAACCCTAACACTTAAACTAACCCTAAACCTAAACCTCACCCTAACCCTAACCCTAACCCTAACCCTTACCTAACCCTAACCCTTAACCTTACCTTAACACTAACCGAAACCCTAACCCTTACCCTAACGCTAACTCTAACCCTAACCCTAACACTAACACATACCCTAACCCTAACCCTAACCGTAACCCTAACCCTAATCCTAACCCTAACCCTTAACCTTACCCTAAACCAAACACTAACCCTAAACCTAACCCTATCCCTAACCCTAACCGTAAACTTAACCCTAAACCTAACCCTAACCCTAAACCTTACCATAACCCTAACCCTAATCCTAACTCGAACCGTAACCCTAACCCTAACCCTTACCTTTACCCTAAACCTAACCTTAACCTTAACCCTAACCCTGACCCTTACCCTAATGCTAAACCTAACCCTAACCCTTACCCTAAACCTCACCCTAAACCTAACCTTAACCT
>JANJXV010000168.1:840966-885966 GCA_024803745.1 Megascapheus bottae | reverse complement strand
ATCCTAACCCTAAACCTAACCCTAACCCTAACACTTAAACTAACCCTAAACCTTACCCTAACCCTAACCCTAACCCTTACCCTAACACTTACCTAACCCTAACCCTAACCCTAATCCTTAACCTTACCTTAACACTAATCCTAACCCTAACCCTTACCCTTACCCTAACGCTAACTCTAACCCTAACCCTAACACTAACACATACCCTAACCCTAACCCTAAACTTAACCCTAACCCTAATCCTAACCCTAACCCTTAACCTTACCCTAAACCTAACACTAACCCTAAACCTAACCCTAACCCTAACCTTAACCCTAACTCTTACCATTACCCTAACCCTAACCCTGACACTAAACCTAAACCTAACCCTAAACCTAACACTAACACTTACCCTTACCCTAAACCTAACCATAAACCTAACCCTAACCCTTACCTTTACCCTCACCCTAACTTTAACCCTAACCCTAACCCTAACCCTCACCTTAACTCTAACCCTTATCCTTACCCTAGCCCTAAACCTAAACCTAACCCAAACCCTAAACCAAACCCTTACTCTTACCCTAACCGTAACCTAACTCTAACCCTTACCCTTACCCTAACCCTGACCCTAACACTAACCCTAACCCTCACCTTAACCCTAACCTTTACCCTTGCCATAATACTAACACTAACCCTAACCATAACACTTATTCTAAACCTAACCCTAAACCTTACCCTAACCCTAACCTACCCCTAACCATAACCCTTACCTTAACCCTAATCTTAACCCCAACACTAAACCTAACCCTAACCCTAAACCTAAACCTTACCCTTACCCTTACCCTTACCCTAACCCTAACCCTAAACCTAACCTTAACCTTAACCATAACCCTTACCCTTACGCTAAACCTAACCCTAACCCTTACCCTAACCCTAACCCTAAACTTAACCCCAAACCTAAACCTAACCCTAACCCTAACCCTACCCTAAAACTTACCCTTAACCTAACTTTAAACCTAACCCTAACCCTAAATCTAATCCTAACCCTAACACTAACCCTTACCATAACACTTAAACTAACCCTAACCCTAACCCTTACCCTAACCCTAACCAGAACCCTAACCCTTACCTAACCCTAACCCTAACCCTAACCCTAAACCTTACCCTTACCTAACACTAACCCTAACCCTAACCCTTACCCTTACCCTAACGCTAACTCTAACCCTAACTCTAACACTAACACATACCCTTACACTAACCCTTATCCTAACCCTAACCGTAACCCTTAACCTAATCCTAACCCTAACCCTAACCCTAACGCTAAACATAACCCTTACCATTACTCTAACCCTAAACCTAACCCTAACCCTTACACTTACCCTAACGCTAACCCTAACCCTAACCCTAACCCTAACCTTAAACCTAACCCTAACATTTACCCTAACCGTAACCCTTATTGTAACCCTAACACTTACCCTAACACTATCCCTAACCCTAATCCTAACACATACCCTTACCCTAACCCTAAACCTAACCCTAACCCTAACCCTAACCGTAACCCTAAACCTAACCCTAACCCTAACCCTAACCCTAAACCTTACCCTTAACCCTAACCCTAACCCTAACCCTTACCGGTACACTAACCCTAAACCTAATCTTAACCCCAACCCTAAACCTAACCCTAACCCTAACCCTAACCCTTACCCTTACCCTATCCCTAACCCTAAACCTAACCCTAACCCTAACCCAAGCCTTTACCCTAACCCTAACCCTAATCCTAACCCTAACCCTTAACCTTACCCTAACCCTAACCCTAACCCTAAACCTTACCCTAACCCTAAACTTAACCCTAACCCTTACCCTTACCCTAACCCTAACCCTAAACCTAACCCTAAACCTAACACTAACACTTACCCGTACCCTAAACCTAACCATAAACCTAACCCTAACCCTTACCTTTACCCTCACACTAACCTTCACCCTAACCCTAACACTAACCCTAACCTTAACTCTAACCCTTATCCTTACCCTAACCGTAACCCTAAACCTAACCCTAAACCTAAACCAAACCCTTACTCTTACCCTAACCCTAAAGCTAACCCTAAAACTTACCCTTACCCTAACCCTGACCCTAACACTAACCCTAAACCTCACCTTAACCCTAACCCTTACCCTAAATCTAACCCTAACCCAAACCCTAACCCTAACACTTATCCTAACCCTAACCCTAACCCTAAATCTTACCCTTACCTAACCCTAACCGTAAACTTAACCCTAACCCTAACCCTAACCCTTACCATAACCCTAACCCTAATCCTAACCCGAACCCTAACCCTAACCCTAACCCTAACCCTTACCCTTACCCTAAACCTAACCCTAAACCTAAACTTAACCTTAACCCTAACCCTTACCCTTAACCTAATGCTAAACTTAACCCTAACCCTTACCCTAAACCTAACCCTAAACCTAACCTTAACCTTAACCCTAACCCTAACCCTTACCCTTACCCTAACCCTAACCCTACCCTAAAACTTACCCTTATCCTAACTTTAACCCTAACCCTAACCCTAACTCTTATCCTAACCCTAACACTAACCCTAACCCTAACCCTAACACTTAAACTAACCCTAAACCTAACCCTCACCCTAACCCTAACCCTAACCCTTACCTAACCCTAACCCTTAACCTTACTTTAACACTAACCCAAACCCTAACCCTTACCCTTACCCTAACTCTAACTCTAACCCTAACACTAACACATATCCTAACCCCAACCCTAACCGTAACCCTAACCCTAATCCTAACCCTAACGCTTAACCTTACCCTAAACCAAACACTAACCCTAAACCTAACCCTAACCCTAACCTTAACCCTAACCCTTACCATTACCCTAACCCTAACCCTAACCCTAAACCTAAACCTAACCCTAACCCTAACACTAACACTTACTCTTACCCTAAACCTAAGCATAAACCTAACCCTAACCCTTACCTTTACCCTAACCCTAACTTTAACCCTAACCCTAACCCTAAATCTTATCCTAACCGTAACCCTAATCCTAACCATAACACTTAAACTAACCCTAACCCTAACCCTAACCCTAACACTTGAACTAACCCTAACCCTAACCCTTAACCTAACCCTACCCCAACCCTAAACCTTACCTAACCCTAACCCTAACGCTAACACTTACCCTTACCTTAACACTAACCCTAACCCTAACCCTAACCCTTACCCTTACCCTAACGCTAACTCTAACCCTAACTCTAACACTAACACATACCCTTACACTAACCCTAATCCTAACTCTAACCATAACCCTAAACCTAACACTAACACTAACCCTAACCCTAAAGCTAAACATAACCCTTACCATTACGCTAACCCTAAACCTAACCCTAACCATTACACTTACCCTAATGCTAACCCTAACCCTAACCTTAAACCTAACCCTAACACTTACCCTAAGCTTAACCCTAATCGTAACCCTAACACTTACCCTAACACTGTCCCTAACCCTAACCCTAACACATACCCTTACCCTAACCCTAACCCTAACCCTAACCGTAACCCTAAACCTAACCCTAACCCTAACCCTAACCCTAAACCTTACCCTTAACCCTAACCCTAACCCTAACCCTTACCGGTACACTAACCCTTAACCTAATCTCAACCCCAACCCTAAACCTAACCCTAACCCTAACCCTAACGCTTACCCTTACCCTATCCCTAACCCTAAACCTAACCCTAACCCTAACCCTAACCCAAGCCTTTACCCTAACCCTAACCCTAATCCTAAACATAACCCTAATCCTAACCCTAACCCTTAACCTTACCCTAAACCTAACCCTAACCCTAAACCTTACCCTAACCCTAACCTTAACCCTAACCCTTACCCTTACCCTAACCCTAACCCTAACCCTAACCCTAAACCTAACCCTAAACCTAACACTCACACTTACCCTTACCCTAAACCTAACCATAAACCTAACCCTAACCCTTACCTTTACCCTCACACTAACCTTAACCCTAACCCTAACACTAACCCTAACCTTAACTCTAACCCTTATCCTTACCCTAACCGTAACCCTAAACCTAACCCTAAACCTAAACCAAACCCTTACTCTTACCCTAACCCTAAACCTAACCCTAACACTTACCCTTACCCTAACCCTGACCCTAACACTAACCCTAAACCTCACCTTAACCCTAACCCTTACCCTTACCCTAACTCTAACCCTAACCCTAACCCTAACCTTAACACTTATCCTAACCCTAACCCTAACCCTAAACCTTACCCTTACCTAAACCTAACCGTAAACTTAACCCTAACCCTAACCCTAACCCTAACCCTTACCATAACCCTAACCCTAATCCTAACCCGAACCCTAACCCTAACCCTAACCCTAACCCTTACGCTAACCCTAACCCTAACCATAACCCTTACCTAACCCTAACCCTTAACCTTACCTTAACACTAACCCAAACCCTAACTCTTACCCTTACCCTAACGCTAACTCTAACCCTAACCCTAACACTAACACATATCCTAACCCTAACCCTAAACTTAACCCTAACCCTAATCCTAACCCTAACCCTTAACCTTACCCTAAACCTAACACTAACCCTAAACCTAACCCTAACCCTAACCTTAACCCTAACACTTACCATTACCCTAACCCTAACCCTAACCCTAAACCTAAACCTAACCCTAACCCTAACACTAAAACTTACCCTTACCATAAACCTAACCATAAACATAACCCTAACCCTTACCTTTACCCTCACCCTAACCTTAACCCTAAACTTAACCCTAACCCTTACCCTTACCCTAACCCGGACCCTAACACTAACCCTAACCCTCAACTTAAGCCTATCCCTTACCCTTACCCTAACACAAACCCTAACCCTATCCCTAAACATAACACTTATCCTAACCCTAACCCTAAACCTTACCCTTACCTAACCCTAACCGTAAACTTAACCCCAACCCTAACACTATACCTAACCCTTACCATAACCCTAACCCTGAACCTAACCCGAACCCTAAACCTAACCCTAACCCTAACCCTTACCCTTAACCTTACCCTAACCCTAGCTTTAAACCTCAACCTAACCCTAACCGTAACTTTACCCCAAACCCTAACCATAACCCTAACACTTAAACTTACCCTTACCCTAACCCAAACACTAAACCTAACCCTAAGCCTAACCCTAACCCTAACAACTAACCATAACCCTAACCCTAGCCCTTACCCTTACCCTAACCCTACCCCTAACCCTAACACTTACCATAACCCTAACAGTAATGCTAACACTAACCCTAACCCTAAACCTTACCCTAACCCTAAACCTAACCCTAACCCTAACCCTAACCCTTACCTTTTCCCTAATCCTAACCCTAACCCTAACCCTTACCCTTACCCTAACCCTAACCTTAAACCTAACCCTAACCCTAACCCTAACCTTAACCCTAACCTTAACCCTAACCCTTAGCCTTACCTTACCCTAAACCTAACCCTAAAACTAACCCTAATCCTAACCCTAACCCTAACCCTAACTTTTACCCTTACCCTAACCCTAACCCTAAACCTAAACCTTACCCTTACCCTAACCCTAACCCTATCCCTAACACTTACCCTAACCCTAAGCCTAACCCTTACCCTTAAGCTAGTCCTAACTCTAACCTTAACCCCAACCCTAAACCTATCACTAACCCTAACCCTTACCCTAACCCTAACCCTAACCCTAACACTAACACCTACCTTTACCGTAACCGTAACCCTTATCCTAACCCTAACCCTAACCCTAAACCTAACCCTTAACCAAACCCTAACACTAACCCTAACCCCTAACCCAAACCCTTACCCTAACCCTAACCCTAACTCTAACGCTAACCCTAACCCTTACCCTTACCCTAACCCTAACCCTAACTCTAACCCTAACCCTAACCCAAACCCTTCCCTTTCCCTTAACGCTAAACCTAACCCTAACCCTAACACTTACTCTAACCCTAACCCTAACCCTAACCCTTACCCTTCCCTAATCCTAACCCTAACCTTAACCCCTACCCCAAACCTAACCCTAACCCTAACCCGAACCCTTACACTAACCCTAACCCTAACTCTACCCTAACACTTATCCTTACCCTAAATTTAACCCTTATCCTAACCCTACCCCTAACTTTAACACTAACTCTAACCCTTTAACTAACCCCTAACCCTAACCCTTACCCAAACCCTAACCCTAAACCTTACCCTTACTCTAACCCTAACCCTAACTCTAACCCTAACCCTAACCCTAACCCTTAACCTTACCCTAACCCTTACCTAAACACTAACCCTAACCCTAACCTTAATTCTAAACCTTATCCTTACCCTAACCCTAACCCTAAACCTAACCCTAACCGTAAACCTAACTCTTACCCTTACCCTAACGCTAAACCTAAACATAATCCTTACCCTTACCATAATCATAACCCTAAACCTAATCCTAACCTAAACCCTAACGCTAACCCTTACCCTAACCCTAACCCTAACACTTACCCTAACCCTAACCCTAAACCTAACCCTATGCCTAACCTTAACCATAACCATAACCATAACCAAAACCCTTACACTAACCCAAACCCTAAACCTAACCCGAACTTTAACCCTATACCTAACCCTAAATCTTATCCTTACCCTAACCCTAAAACTAAACCTAACACTAACCCTAACCCCTAACCCTAAGCGTAACCCTAACCCTAACCGTAACCCATACCCTTACCCTAAACCTAACCCTAAATATAACCCTTACCCTAACCCTAACCCTAACACTTATCCTAACCCTAACCCTAACCCTTACCATAACCCTAACCCTAATCCTAACCCGAACCCTAACCCTAACCCTAACCCTTACCCTTACCCTAAACCTAACCCTAAACCTAACCTTAACCTTAACCCTAACCCTTACCCTTACCCTAATGCTAAACCTAAACCTAACCCTTACCCTAAACCTAACCCTAAACCTAACCTTAACCTTAACCCTAAACCTTACCCTTACCCTAATGCTACACCTAACCCTAACCCTTACCCTAACCCTAACCCTAACCCTAACCCTAACCTTTACACTAACCCTAACCCTTACCATTACCCTAACCCTAACCCTAACCCAAGCCTAACACTAACCCTACCTTAACCCTGACCCTTACCCTTACCCTACCCCTAACCCTACCCCTAACCTGAAACATAAACCTAACCCTAGCCCTTAGCCTTACCCTAAGCCTAACCGTAAACCTTACCCTAACCCTAACCCTAACACTAACCCTAACCCTTACTCTAAACCTAAACCTAACCCTAACCCTTACCCTACCCCTAACCCTAATCCTACCCCTAACCCTTACCCTTAACCTAACCCTAACCCGAACCCTAAACCTAAACCTAACCCTAACCTTAACCTTAACCCTCAACCTTACCCTTACTCTAACCCTAACCCTAACCCTAACACTGTCCCTAACCCTTACCCTTATCCTAAACCTAACCCTAACTCTAACACTTTCCCTTACCCTAACCACTACCCTAACATTAATCCTAACCATAAACGTTAACCTAACCCTAACACTATCCCTCACCCTTACCCTAACGCTAACCCTAACCCTTACCCTAACCCTAACCCTAACCCTAACACATACCCTTACCCTAACCATAACCATAACCCTAAACCTTACACTAAACCTAACCCTAACCCTAACCCCTACAATAATCCTAAACTTAACCCCGACTAAACCTAAACCTAACCCTAACTTTAACCATTACACTTACCCTAACCCTAACCCTAAACCTAATCCTAACCCTAACCTTAACCCTAACACTTACCCTAACCCTAACCCTAACCCTTACAATTACTCTAACCCTAACCCTAACCCAAGACTAACACTAACCCTACATTAACCCAACCCTTACCCTTACCCTAACCCTAACCCTAACCCTAACCTGAAACATAAACCTAACCCTAGCCCTTAGCCTTACCCTAACCCTAACTGTAACCCTTACTCTAACCCTAACCCTAACACTAACCCTATCTCTTACCCTAACCCTAACCCTAACCCAAAACCCAAACCCTAACCCTAAACCTAACTCTAACCCTAACCCTAACCCTAAAACCAACCCTAACCCTTACCGTAACCCTAACCCTAAACCTTACCCTAAACCTAAACCTAACCCTAACCTTAACCGTAACCGTAACCCTAACCCTAACCCTAACCTTATCCCTAACCCTAAACCTAACCCTAACCGTAAACGTAACCCTTACCCTTACCCTAACCCTAAAGCTAAACCTAACCTCTAACCCTAACCCAAACCCTAACCTCTAACCCTGACCCTAACCCTAACGTTAACCCTAACCCTTACCCTTATCCTAACCCTAACCCTAACAATAACACCTACCCTTACCCTAACCCCTACCCTAACCTTACCCTAACCCTAACCCTTACACTTACCCTAACCCTAAACCTAACCCTAAACCTAGCCCTAAACTTAACCCTTTCCCTTACCCTAACACTAACCCTAACCCTAACCCAAAACCTTACCCTTACCCTTAACCTAACCCTAACCCTTACCCTAAACCTAACCCTAACCCTAACCGTAACCCTAACCCTTACACTAACCCTAACCGTAACCCTAACCCTTCCCTTACCCACACCGTAACCCTAAACTTAACCCTAACCCTTAACCTAACCCTAACCCTTACCCTTACCCTAACCCTAACCCTAAACCTAACATTAACCCTAACCCTTACCCTAACTCTAATCCTAACCCTAAACCTATCGCTAACCTAACCCTAAACCTAAGCCTAACCCTAACCCTAACCCTAACCCTTACTCTTATCCTAACCCTAACCCTAACCCTAAACTTAAACTTAACCCTAACCCTAACCCTAAACCCTACGCTTACCCTAAACCTAACCCGAACCCTTACCCTAAACCTAACCCTAACCCTAACCCTTAACCTTACCTTAACCCTAATCCTAACCCTAACCCTTCTGCTAACCCTAACCATAATCCTAACCCTAAACCTGACCCTTACCCTAAACTTAACCCTAACCCTAACCCTATCCCTAACCGTAACCTAAACCTAACCCTAAACCGAACCCTAACCCTAACCCTAACACTTACCCTAACCCTAAACTTATCCCCAACACTAAACCTAACCCTAACCCTAACCCTTACCCTTAACCTAACCCTAACCCTAAAGCTAACCCTAAACCTAACCCTAACCCTTACACTAAACCTAACCCTAAACCTAACCCTAACACTTAACCTTATCCTAGCCCTAACCCTAACCCTAACCCTAACACTAACACTAACCTTAACCCTAACCCTTAACCTTACCCTAACCCTAATCCTAACCCTAACCTTAAACCTTAACCTAACCCTAACCCTAACCCTTACCCTTACCCTAACCCTAACCCTTACCCTAACCCTAACCCTAACTCTAACCCTAACCCTTACCCTTACCATAACCCTAAACCTAACCATAACCTTAACCCTAACCCTTACCCTTACCCTAACCCTAACTTTAACCCTAACCCTAACACTAAAGGTTACCCTTACCCTAAACCTAACCCTAACCCTTACCCTAAACCTAACCCTAACGCTAACCGTAACCCTTACCCTTACCTTAACCCTAACACTTACACTTACCCTAACCCCTATCCTAAACCTAACCCTAACTCTAAACCTTAACCTAACCCTAACCCTAACCCTAACCCTGACCCTTAACCTAACGCTAAACCTAAACCTTACCCTAACCCTAACCCTAACACATACCCTTACCCTAACCCTAACCCTAACACTAACCGTAACCCTAAACCTTACACTAAAACTAACCCTAAACCTAACCCTTACAATAATCCTAAACTTAACAACAAGACTAAACCTAACCATAAACCTAACCCTAACTCTTACCCTAACCTTAACCCTAACCCTTACCATTACCCTAACCCTAACCCTAACCCAAAGGCTAACAATAACCCTACCTTAACCCTGACCCTTACCCTTACCCTAACCCTAACCCTAACCCTAACCTGAAACCTAACCCTACCCCTAACCCTTAGCCTTAGCCTAACCCTAACCATAAACCTTACCCTAACCCTAACCCTAACACTAACCCTAACCCTTACCCTATCCCTAACCCTAACCCTAAACCCTAACCCTAACCCTAAACCTAACTATAACCCTAACCCTAACCCCAAAACTAACCCTTACCCTAACCCTAACCCTAAACCTTACCCTAAACCTAACCCTAACCATAACCTTAACCGTACCCTAACCCTAACACTAACCCTAACCTTAACCCCAACCCTAACACTAAGAGTTGCACTTACCCTACCCCTAACCCTAAAACTAACCCTAAACCTAATCCTAACCCTAACCCTAAACCTAATCCTTACCCTTACCCTAACCCTAAACCTAAACCTAACCTCTAACCCTAATCCAAACCCTAACCTCTAACCCTAACCCTAACCCTAACGTTAAGCCTAACCCTTACCCTTATCCTAACCCTAACACTAACCCTAAACCTTACCCTAAAACTACCCCTAACCCTAACCCTAACCCTAACCCTAACTCTTACCCTTATCCTAATGCTAAACCAAACCCTAAACCTAACCCTAACCCTTACCCTTACCCTAAACCTAACCCTAACCCTAACCCTAAACCTTACTCTTACCCTAACCCTAACCCTAACCCTAATCCTAATCCTTAACTTTACCCTAACCCTAACCTAACCCTTACCCTAAACCTAACCCTATCTTTAACCCTAACCCTAAACCTAACCCTAACCCTAACCCTAAACTTAACCCTTTCCCTTACCCTAACCCTAACCCTTACCCTAACCCTACCCTAAACCTTACCCTAAACCTAACCCTAACCCTAACCCTAACCGTAACACTAACCCTTACCCTAACCCTAACCCTAAACCTAACCCAAACCCTTGCCTTTACCCTCACCCTAACCCTAACCTTAACCCTAACCCTAACCCTATCCTGAACCCTTATCCTTACCCTAACCCTAACCCTAAGCCTAAACCTAACCATAACCCTTACCATTACCCTACCGCTAACCCTAACCCTAACCCTAACATTAACCCTAACCCTTACCCTAACTCTAACCCTAACCCTAAACCTAACGCTAACCTAACCCTTATCCTTACCCTAACAATAAACATAACCCTAACCCTAAACCTAATTCTAACCCTAAACCTAAACCTTACCCTTAACCTAACCCTAACTTTATTCTAACCCTAACTCTTACCCTTACCCTAACCCTAACCCTAACCCTAAACCTAACTCTAACCCTAAACGTAACTCTAACCCCTTACCCTTACCCTAAACCTAACCCTAACCCTAACCCTAACCCTAACCCTAAACCGTACCCTTACCCTAACCCTAACCCTAACCCTTACCCTAACCCTAACCCTAACTCTAACCCTAACACTTACCCTTACCCTTACCCTAACCCTAAACCTAACCCTAACCCTATCCCTTACCCTTACCCTAAACCTAACCCTAACCTAACCCTAACCCTAACCCTTACCATAATTCTAACCCTAACCCTAACACATACCCTTACCCTAAACCTAACCCTAACCCTAACCGTAACCCTAAACCTAACCATAACCTAACCCTAACCCTAACCCTAACCCTTACCCTAACCCTAACTGTAACCCTAATCCTAACACTGACCCTTATCCTTATCCTAACCCTAACCCTAAACCTAAACCTAACCCTAACCTTAACATTAACCCTAACCCTTTCCCTTACTCTAAACCTAACACTAACCCAAACCCTTAACCTAACCCTAACACTAACCCTAAACCCTACCCCTTATCCTAACCCTAACCCTAACCCTAACCGTAACCATAACACTAACCCTAACCCTTACCCATAACACTAACCCTAACCCTTCCCCTTATCCTAACCCTAACCCTAACCCTAACACTTACCCTTACCCTAACCCCTACCCTAACCCTAACCCTAACCCTAAACCTTAACCTAACCCGAACCCTAACCCTAACCCTTACACTTACCATAACGCTAAACCTAACCCTTACCCTAACCCTAACCCTAACCCTAACACATACCCTTCCCTAAACCTAACCCTTACCCTAACCGTAACCCTAATCCTAACCCTAAACCTAACCCTAACCCTAACCCTAACCCTCACCCTCACCCTAACCCTAACCCGAATCCTAATCCTAACACTAACCCTTACCCTTATCCTAACCCTAACTCTAAACCTAAACCTAACCTTAACTTTAAACTTAAACCTAACCCTTTCCCTTACTCTAACGCTAACCGTAACCCTAACCCTTAACCTAACCCTAACACTAACCCTAACAATAACCCTTACCGTAACCCTAACCCTAACACTAACCATAACACTAACCCTAACCCTAAGTCTAAACCTAACCCTTACCCTAACCCTAAACCTAAACCTAACCCTAAACCTAACCCTAACCATAACACTAACACTAACCCTAACCCTAACCCTAACCCTAACCCTAACCCTTACAATAATCTTAAACTTAACCCCAAGACTAAACCTAACCATAACCCTAAGTCTGACCCTTACACTTACCCTTACCCCAACCCTACTCCAAAGTGTAAAACTAACCCTAACTTAACCCTGACCCTTACCCTTACCCCAACCCTAACCCTAACCCTAAACCTAACCTGAAACCTAACCCTAACCCTAACCCTTAGCCTTACCCTAACCCTAACCGTAAACCTTACCCTAACCCTAAACCTATAACTAACCCTAACCCTTACCCTAACCCTAACCCTAACACTAAACCCTAACCCTTACCCTAACCCTAACCCTAAACCTTACCCTAAACCTAACCCTAATCCTAACCTTAACCGTAACCCTAACCCTAACCCTAACCTTAACCCTAACCCTAACACTAACAGTTGCCCTTACCTTACCCCTAACCCTAAACCAAACCCTAAACCTAATCCTAACCATAATGCTAAACTTAATCCTTAGCCTTACCCTAACCCTAAACCTAAAACTAACCTCTAACCCTAACCCAAACCCTAAACTCTAACCCTAACCCTAACCCTAACGATAACCCTAACCCTTACCCTTATCCTAACCCTAACTCTAACCCTAACACTTACCCTTATTCTAACCCCTACCCTAACCCTTACCCTAACCTAACCCTTACCCTTACCCTAACCCTAACCCTTACCCTTACCCTAACCTAAAACTAACCCTAACCCTAACCCTAAACTTAACCCTTTCCCTTACCCTAACACTAACCCTAACCCTAAACCTTACCCTTACCCTAAACCTAACCCTAAACCTTACCCTAAACCTAACCTTAACCCCAACCCAAACCCTAACCTCTAACCCTAACCCTAACCCTAACGTTAACCCTAACCCTTACCCTTACCCTAACCCTAACCCTAACCCTACCACTTACCCTTACCCTAACCCTAACCCTAACCCTACCACTTACCCTAACCCTAAACTTTAACCTTACCCTAACGCTAACCCTTACCCTAACGCTAACCCTTACCCTTACCCTAACCCTAAACCTAACTCTTACCCTAATCCTAACAATAACCCTTATCCTAAACCTAACCCTAACCTAACCCTAACCGTAACCCTAACCCTTACTCTAACCCTAACCCTAAACCTAACCCTAACGCTTACCCTTACCCTCACCCTAACCCTAACCGTAACCCTAACCCTAACCATATCCTTAACCCTTACCGTTACCCTAACGCTAACCCTAACCCTAAACCTAACCCTAACCCTTACCCTAACCCCTATCCTAAACCTAACCCTAACTCTAAAAGTTAACCTAACCCTAACCCTAACCCTAACCCTGACCCTTAACCTAACGCTAAACCTAAACCTTACCATAACCCTAACCCTAACCCTAACACATACCCTTACACTAACCCTAACCCTAACACTTACCGTAACCCTGAACCTTACACTAAACCTCACCCTAACCCTAACCCTTACAATAATCCTAAACTTAACCCCAAGACTAAACCTAACCCTATCCCTAACTGTAACCCTTACCCTTACCCTAACCCTAACCCTAAACCTAACCCTAACCCTAACCCTTACCCTTACCCTAAACCTAACCCTAACCTTACCCTTACCATTATACTAACCCTAACCGTAACCCTAACACTTACCCTTACCTAACCCCTACTGTACACCTAAACCTAACCCTAACCCTAACACAAACCCTAACCCTTACCCTAACCCTAACCCTAAACCCTAACCCTAACCCTAACCCTAAACCTAACTCTAACCCTAACCCTAACCCTAACCCCAACCCTAACCCTTATCCTAACCCTAACCCTAAACCTTACCCTAAACCTATCCCTAACCCTAACCTTAACCGTAACCTTACACCCTAACCCTAATCCTAACCTTAACCCTAACCCTAACACTAACCCTTGCCCTTACCCTAACCGTAACCCTAAACCTAACCCTAAACCTAACCCTAACCCTAAACCTAAACCTAATCCTTACCCTAACCCTAACCATAAAACTAAACTAACCTCTAACCATAACCCAAACCCTAACCTCTAACCCTAACCCTAAAGCTAACATTAACCCTAACCCTTACTCTTATCCTAACCATAACCATAACCCTAACCCTAACACTTACCCTTACCCTTACCCTTACCCCTACCCTAACCCTTACCCTAACCCTAACCCTTACCCTTACCCTAACCCTAACCCTTACACTTACCCTAACCCTTAACCTAACTCTAACCGTAACCCTAAACTTAACCATTTCCCTTACCCTAACCCTAATCCTAACCCTAACCCTAAACCTTATCCTTTCCCTAAACCTAACCCTAACCCTTACCCTAAACCTAACCCTAACCCTAACCCTAACCGTAACCATAACCCTTACCCTAACCCTAACCCAACCTTACACTAACCCTTACTCTTACCCTCACCCTAACCCTAACCTTAACCATGACACAAACTCTAACCTCTAACCCTAACCCTAACCCTAAACCTAACTCTAACCCTAACCCTAACCCTAACCCCAACCCTAACCCTTATCCTAACCCTAACCCTAACCCTAACCCTAACCCCAACCCTAACCCTTATCCTAACCCTAACCCTAACCCTAACCCTAACCCTAACCCTAACCCTTACAATAATCCTAAACTTAACCCCAAGACTAAACCTAACCCTAACGCAAACTCTAACCCTTATCCTAAACCTAACCCTAAACCTTACCCTAAACCTAACCCTAACCCTAACCTTAACCGTAACCCTAACCCTAACCCTAACCTTAACCCTAACCCTAACACTAACCCTTACCTTACCCTAAACGTAACCCTAAACCTAACCCTAACCCTAACCCTAAACCTAATCCTTACCCTTACCCTAATCCTAAAACTAAACTAACCTCTAACCCTATCCAAACCCTAACCTCTAAACCTAAACCTAACCCTAACGTTAAACCTAAACCTTACCCTTATCCTAACCCTAACCCTAACCCTAAACCTAACCCTTACCCTTATCCTAAACCTAACCCTAACCCTAACACTTACCCTTACCCTAACCCCTACCCTAACCCTTACCCTAACCTAACCCTTACCCTTAACCAAACCCTAACCCTTACCCTAACCCTAACCTTAACCCTAACCCAAACCCTAAACTCTAACACTAACCCAAACCCTAACGTTAACCCTAACCCTTACCCTTATCCTAACCCTAACCCTAAGCCTACCACTTACCCTTACCCTAACCCCTACCCTAACCCTTACCCTAACCCTAAACTTTAACCTTACCCTAACGCTAACCCTTCCCCTTACCCTAACCCTAAACCTAACCCTAAACCTATCCCTAAACTTAACCCTTTCCCTTACCCTAACCGTAAACCTAACCCTAGCCCTAAACCTTACACTTACCCTAATCCTAACACTAACCCTTATCCTAAACCTAACCCTAACCTAACCCTAATTGTAACCCTAACCCTTACTCTAACCCTACCCCTAAACCTAACCCTAACCCTTACCCTTACCCTCACCCTAACCCTAACCCTAACCCTAACTCTAACCCTAACCCTTACCCCTAACACTAACCCTTACCCTTATCCTAAACCTAACCCTAACCCTAACACTTACCCTTATCCTAACACCTACCCTAACCCTAACCCTAAACCTAAACCTTAACCTAAACCGAACCCTAACCCTATCCCTTACCCTTACCTTAACGCTAACCCTAACCCTTACCCTAACCCTAACCTTGACCCTAACACATACCCTTACCCTAACCCTAACCGTAACCCTAAATCTAACCCTAAACCTAACCCTAACCCTAACCGTAACCCTAATCCTTACCGTAACCCGAACCCTAATCCTAATCCTAACCCTAACCCTTACCCTTACCCTAACCCTAAACCTATACCTAACCCTAACCTTAATCTTAACCCTAACCCTTTCCCTTACTCTAACGCTAACCGTAACCCTAACCCTTAACCTAACCCTAACACTAACCCTAAACCCTAACCCTTACCCTAACCCTAACCCTAACCCTAACCATAACCATAACCATAACACTAACCCTAACCCTAACCCTAACCCGAAACCTCATCCTTACCCTTACCCTAATCCTAAAACTAAACTAACCTCTAACCCTAACCCAAACCCTAACATCTAAACCAAACCCTAACCCTAAGGTTAACCCTAACCCTTACCCTTATCCTAACCCTAACCCTAACCCTAACCCTAACACTTACCCTTACCCTAACCCCTACCCTAACCCTTACCCTAACCCTAACCCTTACCTTACCCTTACCCTAACCCTAACCCTTATACTTACCCTAACCCTTAACCTAACTCTAACCCTAACCCTAAACTTAACCCTTTCCCTTACCCTAACCCTAATCATAACCCTAACCCTAAACCTTATCCTTTCCCTAAACCTAATCCTAACCCTTACCCTAAACCTAAGCCTAACCCTAACCCTTAGAATAATCCTAAACTTAACCCCAAGTCTAAACCTAACCCTAACCCTAACCCTAACTCTAACCCTTACCCTAACACTAACTATTACCCTAACCCTAACACATACCCTTACCCTATCCCAAAGCCTAACACTAACCTTACCTTAACCCTGATGCTTACCCTTACTCTTACCCTAACCCTAACCCTACCCCTAACCTGAAACATAACCCTAACCCTAACACTTAGCCTTACCCTAACACTAACCGTAAACATTACCCTAAACCTAACCCTAACACTAACCCTAACCCTTACCCTAACCCTAAACCTAACTCTAAACCTAACCCTAACCCTAAACCCAACCCTAACCCTTACCCTAACCCTAACCCTAAACCTTACCCTAAACCTACCCTAACCCTAACCTTAACCGTAACCCTAAACCTAACCCTAAACCTAACCCTAACCCTAATCCTAACCCTTACCCTAACCCTTAACTTATCCCCAAAACTAAAGCTAACCCTAACCCTAAGCCTAACCCTTACCCTTACCCTAACCCTAACCCTAAACCTAACCCTAAACCTAATCTTAACCCTAACCCTTACACTAACCCTAACCCTAAACCTAACCCTATCCCTTAATCTTATCCTACCCCTAACCCTAACCCTAAGCCTAACCCTAACACTAACCTTAACCCTAATCCTTACCCTTACCCTAACCCTAACCCTAACCCTAACCTTAAACCTAAACCTAACCCTAAACCTTAACCTTACCCTTACCATAACCCTAACCCTTACCCTAATCCTAACCCTAACTCTAACCCTAACCCTTACCCTTACCCTTACCATAACCCCTACCGTACACCTAACCCTAACCCTAACCCTAACACTAACCCTAACCCTTACCATAACCCTAACCCTAACCCTAAACCCTAACCCTAACCCTAACCCTAAACCTAACTCTAACACTAACCCTAACCCTAAACCCAACCCTAACCCTTATCCTAACCCTAACCCTAAAACTTACCCTAAACCTAACCCTAACCCTAACCTTAACCGTAATCCTAACCCTAACCCTAACCCTAACCTTAACCCTAACCCTAACCCTACCCCTAACCCTTGCCCTTACCCTAACCGTAACCCTAAACCTAACCCTAACCCTAACCCTAAACCTAATCCTTACCCTAACCCTAACCATAAAACTAAACTAACCTCTAACCCTAACCAAAACCCTAACCTCTAACCCTAACCCTAACCCTAACATTAACCCTAACCCTTACCCTTATCCTAATCATAACCATAACCCTAAACCTAACACTTAACCTTACCCTTACCCTAACCCCTACCCTAACTCTTACCCTAACCCTAACCCTAAACCTTACCCTAAACCTACCCTAATCCTAACCTTAACCGTAACCCTAAACCTAACCCTAAACCTAACCCTAACCCTAATCCTAACCCTTACCCTTACCCTTAACTTATCCCCAACACTAAATCTAACCCTAACCCTAACCCTAACCCTTACCCTTACCCTAACCCTAACACTAAACCTAACACTAAACCTAAACCTAACCCTAACCCTTACCCATACCCTTACCATAACCCTAAACCTAACCCTAACATTAACCCTAACCCTTACCCTTACCCTAACCCTAACTTTAACCCTAACCCTAACACTAAAATTTACCCTTACCCTAAACATAACCCTAACCCTTAACCTAAACCTAACCGTAGCCCTAACCAAAATCCTTAACCTTACCTTAACCCTAACCCTAACCCTTACCCTTTCCCTAACGCTAACCCTAACCCTTACCCTAACCCTAACACCAAACCTAACACATAACCTTACCTTAACCCTAACCCTAACCCTAACCCTAACCGTAACCCTAAACCTAACCCTAAACCTAACCCTAACCCTAACCCTAACCCTAACCCTTACCCTAATCCTAACGCTAATCCTAACACTAACCCTTACCCTTACACTAACCCTAAACCTAAACCTAAACCTAACCCTAACCTTAACCTTAACCCTAAACCTTACCCTTACTCTAACCCTAACCCTAACCCTTAAACTAACCCTAACACTAAGCCTAAAACCTAACCCTTACCTAACGCTAACCCTATCCCTAACCCTCACCATAACATTAACCCTAACCCTAAACCCTAACCCTAACCCTAACCTTAACCCTAACCCTTACCCTTATCCTAAACCTAACCCTAACCCTAACACTTACCCTTACCCTAACCCCTATCCTAAACCTAACCCTAACTCTAAAACTTAACCTAACCCTAACCCTAACACTAACCCTAACCCTTAACCTAACGCTAAACCTAAACCTTACACTAACACTAACCCTAACACATACCCTTACACTAACCCTAATCCTAACACTTACCGTAACCCTCAACCTTACACTAACCCTAACCCTAACCCTAACCCTAACCCTAACTGTAAACCTTACCCTTACCCTAACCCTAACCATAAAACTAACCCTAACCCTAACCCTTACCCTTACCCTAAACCTAACCCTAACCTTACCCTTAACCTTATCGTAACCCTAACCGTAACCCTAACACTTACCCTTAACTAACCCCTACCGTACAATTACCCTAACCCTAACACTAACCATAACCCTTACCCTAACCCTAACCCTAAACCCTAACCCTAACCCTAAAACTAACTCTAACTCTAACCCTAACAATAACCCCAACCCTAACACTTATCCTAACCCTAACCCTAAACCTTACCCTAAACCTAACCCTAACCTTAACCTTAACCGTAACCCTAACCCTAACCCTAACCCTAACCTTAACCGTAACCCTAACACTAACCCTTGCCCTTACCCTAACCGTAACCCTAAACCTAACCCTAAACCTAACCCTAACCCTAAACCTAAACCTAATCCTTACCCTAACCCTAACCATAAAACTAAACTAACCTCTAACCCTAACCCAAACCCTAACCTCTAACCCTAACCTTAACCCTAACATTAACCCTAACCCTTACCCTTATCCTAACCATAACCATAACCCTAACCCTAACACTTACCCTTACCCTTACCCTAACCCCTACCCTAACCCTTACCCTAACCCTAACCCTTACCCTTACCCTAACCCTAACCCTTACACTTACCCTAACCCTTAACCTAACTCTAACCGTAACCCTAAACTTAACCATTTCCCTTACCCTAACCCTAATCCTAACCCTAACCCTAAACCTTATCCTTTCCCTAAACCTAACCCTAACCCTTACCCTAAACCTAACCATAACCCTAACCCTAACCGTAACCATAACCCTTACCCTAACCCTAACCCTACCTTACACTGACCCTTACCCTTACCCTTACCCTCACCCTAACCCTAAACTTAACCATAACCCAAACCCTAACCTCTAAACCTAACCCTAAACCTAACGTTAACCCTAACCCTTACCCTTATCCTAACCCTAACCATAACCCTACCACTTACACTTACCCTAACCCCTACCCTAACCATTACCCTAACCCTAAACTTTAACCTTACCCTAACGATAACCCTTACCCTTACCCTAACTCTAAACCTAACCCTAACCCTAACCCTAACCTTAACCCTTTCCCTTACCCTAACCCTAAACCTAACCCTAACACTAAACCTTACCTTACCCTAATCCTAACCCTAACCCTTATCCTAAACCTAACTCTAACCTAACCCTAACCGTAACCCTAACCCTTACTCTAACCCTAACCCTAAACCTAACCCTAAACCTTACCCTTAACCTCACCCTAACCCTAACGTTAACCCTAACCCTAACCCTATCCTTAACCCTTACCCTTACCCTAACGCTAACCCTAAGCCTAAACCTAACCCTAACCCTTACCCTTAACGTAAACCTAACCCTAACCCTAACCCTAACCCTTACTCTTACCCTAATCCAAAACCTAACCCTAACCCTAATCCTTATCCTTACCCTAACCCTAACCTAACCCTTACCATAACCCTAACCCTAACTTTAACCCTAACCCTTAACCTTACCCTTACCCTAACCCTAAACCTAACTCTAACCCTAACCCTAAACTTAACCCTTTCCCTTACCCTAACCCTAACCCTAACCCTTACCCTAACCCAAACCCTAAACTTTACCCTAAACCTAACCCTAACCCTAACCGTAACCCTAACTCTTACCGTAACCCTAACCCTAAACCTAACCCTAACCCTTGCCCTTACCCTCACCCTAACCCTAACCTTAACCCTAACCCTAACCCTATCCTTAACCTGTATCCTTACCCTAACCCTAAACCTAAGCCTAAACCTAACCATAACCCTTACCCTTACCCTACCCCTAACCCTAACCCTAACCCTAACATTAACCCTAACCCTTACCCCAACTCTAACCTTAACCCTAAACCTAACACTAACCTAACCCTTATCCTTACCCTAAAAATAACCATAACCTTAACCCTAAACCTAATCCTAACCCTAAACCTAAACCTTACCCTTAACCTAACCCTGACCTTAATCTAACCCTAACCCTTACACTTACCCTAACCCTAACCCTAACACTAAACCTAACTCTAACCCTAAACATAACAATAACCCTTACCCTTACCCTAAACCAAACCCTAACCCTAACCCTAACCCTTACCCTTACCCTAACCCTAACCCTAACCCTAACACTAAAACTTTCCCTTACCCTAAACATAACCCTAACCCTTACCCTAAACTTTACCCTAACCCTAACCCTATCCCTTACCCTTACCTTAACCCTAACCATAATACTAAACCTTACACTTACCCTAACGCTATCCCTAACCCTTACCCTAACTCTAACCCTAACCCTAAACCTAACGCTAACCTAACCCTTAACCTTACCCTAACAATAACCATAACCCTAACCCTAAACCTAATCCTAACCCTAAACCTAAACCTTACCCTTAACCTAACCCTAACCTTAATCTAACGCTAACCCTTACCCTTACCCTAACCCTAACCCTAAACCTAAACCTAACCCTAACCCTAACCCTAACCCTTACCCTAATCCTAACCCTAACCCTTACCCTTACCCTAACCCCAACCCTAATCCAAGGCCTAACACTAACCCTACCTTAACCCTGACCCTTAACCTTACCCTAACCCTAACCCTAACCCTTACCCTAATCCTAACCCTAAAACTAACCCTAACCCTTACCCTAACCCTAACCCTAACCCTAAACCCTAACCCTAATCCTAAACCTAACTCTAACCCTAACCGTAACCCTAACACCAACCCTAACCCTTACACTAACCCTAACCCTAAACTTTACCCTAAACCTAACCCTAACCCTAACCTTAACTGTAACCCTAACCCTAACCCTAACCCTAACCTTAACCCTAACCCTAACACTAACAGTTGCCCTTACCCTACCCCTAACCTTAAACCTAACCCTAAACCTAATCCTAACCCTAACCCTAAACCTAATCCTTACCCTTACCCTAACCCTAAACCTAAACCTAACCTCTAACCCTAACCCAAACCCTAACCTCTAACCCTAACCCTAACCCTAACGTTAACCCTAACCCTTACTCTTTTCCTAATCCTAACCCTAACCCTAACACTTACCCTTACCTAACCCCTACCCGAACCCTTACCCTAACCTAACCCTTACCCTTACCCTAACCCTAACCCTTACCCTTAGCCTAACCTAAAACTAACCCTAACCCTAACCCTAAACTTAACCCTTTCCCTTACCCTAACCTTAACCCTAACCCTAAACCTTACCCTTACCCTAAACCTAACCCTAACCCTTACCCTAAACCTAACCCTAACGGTAACCCTAAACGTAACCCTAACCCTTACCCTAACCTTAACCCTAAACCTTACCCTAACCCTTTCCCTTACCCTCACCCTAACCCTGAACTTAACCCTAACCCAAACCCTAACCTCTAACCCTAACCCTAACCCTACCTTTAACCCTAACCCTTACAATTATCCTAATCCTAACCCTAACCCTAACACTTACCCTTACCCTAACCATTACCCTAAACCTAACCCTTAACCTTACCCTAACCCTAACCCTTACCCTTACCCTAACCCTAAACCAAACCCTAACCCGAACCCTAACCTTAACCCTTTCCCTTACCCTAACCCTAACCCTAACCCTAAACCTTACCCTTACCCTGAACCTAACCCTAACCCTTACCCTAACCCTAACCGTAACCCTAACCCTTACCCTAACACTAACCCTAAACCTAACCCTAACCCTTACCCACACCTTAATCCTAACCTTAACCCTAACACTAACCTTATCCTTAACCCTTATCCTTACCCTAATCCTAACCCTAACCCTAAACCTTACCCTAACCCTAACCCTAACCCTTACCCTAACCCTAACCCTAACTCTAACCCTAACCCTTACCCTTACCCTAACCCTAACTCTAACCCTTGCCCTTACAGTAAACCTAAACCTAACCCTAACCCAAAACCTAACAATTACCCTTATACTAACCCTGACCCTAACCGTAACACTTACCCTTACCCTAACCCCTACCCTAACCCTAATCCTAACCCTAATCCTTACCCTAACCCTAAACTTAACCCCAACACTAAACCTAACCCTAAACCTAACCCTACCCCTTATCCTTATCCTAACTCTAACCCTAACCTTAACTTTAACCCTAACCCTAACCCTAACCGTTACCCTCAACCTAACCCTAATCCTAACCCTAACCTTTACCCTTACCCTAGCCTTAACCCTAACCCTAAGCCTAACCCCAACCCTAACCTTAACCCTAACCCTTACCCTTACCCTAACCTTAACCCTAACCCGAACCTCGCCCTTACCGTAACCCTAATGTAAACCTTACACTAACCCTAACCCTAAACCTAAACCTAAACCTTACACTTGCCCTAACCCTAACCCTAACCCTAACCCTAAACCTTACCCTTTACCTAAACCTATCACTAACCCTTACCCTAAAAGTAACACTAACCCTAACCCTAACCCTAACCCTAATGCTTACCCTTACCTTAAACCTAACCCTAATCCTAACCCTTACGCTTGCCCTAACGCTAACCCTAACCCTAAACCTAACCCTAACCCTAACACATACCCTTACCCTAACCCTAACGCTAACCCTAACCGTAACCCTAAACCTAACACTAAACCTAACCATAAACCTAACCCTAAACTTTACACTAACCCTAAACTTAACCCCAACACTAAACCTAACCAGAACCCCAACCCTAACCCTTACACTTACCCTAAGCCTAACCCTAAACCTAACCCTAACCCTAAACTTAACCCTCTCCCTAACACTAACCCTAATCCTAACCCTAACCCTTACTCTTACCCTAACCATAATCCTAACCTTAAGCCTAACACTAACCCTACATTAACCCTAACCCTTAACCTTACCCTTACACTTAACCTTACCCGAACCCTCTCCCTAACACTAACCCTAATCCTAACCCTAACCTTTACCCTTACCCTAGCCTTAACCCTAACCCTAAGCCTAACCCCAACCCTAACCTTAACCCTAACCCTTACCCTTACCCTAACCTTAACCCTAACCCGAACCTCGACCTTACCGTAACCCTAATGTAAACATTACACTAACCCTAACCCTAAACCTAAACCTAACCCTTACCCTTGCCCTAACCCTAACCCTAACCCTAACCCTAAACCTTACCCTTTACCTAAACCTATCCCTAACCCTTACCCTAAAAGTAACCCTAACCCTAACCCTAACCCTAACCCTAATGCTTACCCTTACCTTAAACCTAACCCTAATCCTAACCCTTACGCTTGCCCTAACACTAACCCTAACCCTAAACCTAACCCTAACCCTAACACATACCCTTACCCTAACCCTAACGCTAACCCTAACCGTAACCCTAAACCTAACACTAAACCTAACCATAAACCAAACCCTAACCTTTACACTAACCCTAAACTTAATCCCAACACTAAACCTAACCAGAACCCCAACCCTAACCCTTACACTTACCCTAAGCCTAACCCTAAACCTAACCCTAACCCTAACCTTAACCCTCTCCCTAACACTAACCCTAATCCTAACCCTAACCCTTACTCTTACCCTAACCATAATCCTAACCTTAAGCCTAACACTAACCCTACATTAACCCTAACCCTTACCCTTACCCTTACCCTTAACCTTACCCTAACCCTCTCCCTAACACTAACACTAACCCTAATCCTAACCCTAACCCTTACTCTTACCCTAACAATAATCCTAACCGTAAGCCTAACTCTAACCGTAACCCTCACCCTAACCCTAACCCTTACCCTAACCCTAACGCTAACCCTTACCCTAACCCTAAACCTAACCCTAACCTTAACCCTAACCCTAACCCTAACATTAACCTTAACCATAACCCAAACCCTAACCCTTGCCCTTACCCTAACCCAAACCCTAAGCCTAACACTAACCCTAACCCTAACCCTAAACCTAACCCTTACCCTTACCCTAACCCTAACCCTAACCCTAACCCAAACCCTAACCTCTAACTCTAACCCTAACCCTTTCCTTAACCCAATCCTTTACCCTTATCCTAACACTAACCCTAACCCTAACACTTACCCTTACCCTAATGTCTACACTAACCCTTACCCTAACCCTAAACGTTACCCTAACACTAACCCTAACCCTAACCCTTACACTTAACCTAACCCTAAACCTAACCCAAACCCTAACCCTAACCCTAACCTTTTCCCTTACCCTAAACCTAGCCCTCAACCTTACACTTACCCTAAACCTAACCCTAACCCTTACCCTAACCCTAACCCTAACCCTAACCATAACACTAACCCTAACCCTAACCCCTAACCCTAACCCTATCCCTAACCCTTACAATAATCCTAAACTTAACCCCAAGAATAAACCTAACCCTAACCCTAAACCTAACCCTTACCCTTACCCTAACCCTAAACCTAACCCTAACCCTAACCCTAAGCCTTACCCTAAACCTAACCCTAACCCTAACCCTTACCCTAACCCCAACCCTAGTCCAAAGCCTAACACTAACCCTACCTTAACCCTGACCCTTACACTTACCCTAACCCTAACCCTAACCCTTACCCTAACACTAAACCTAAAACTAACCCTAACCCTTACCCTAACCCTAAACACTAACCCTAATCCTAAACCTAACTCTAACCCTAACCGTAACCCTAACCCCAACCCTAACCCTTACCCTAACCCTAACCCTAAACTTTACCCTAAACCTAACCCTAACCCTAACCTTAACCGTAACCCTAACCCTAACCCTAACCCTAACATTAACCCTAACCCTAACACTAACAGTTGCCCTTACCCTACCCCTAATCCTAAACCTAACCCTAAACCTAATCCTAACCCTAACTCTAAACATAATCCTTACCCTTACCCTAACCCTAAACCTAAACCTAACCACTGAACCTAACCCAAACCCTAACCTCTAACCCTAACCCTAACCCTAACGTTAACCCTAACCCTTACTCTTATCCTAACCCTAACCCTAACCCTAACACTTACCCTTACCTAACCCCTACCCTAACCCTTACCCTAACCTAACCCTTACCCTTATTCTAACCCTAACCCTTACCCTTACCCTAACCCTAAACCTAACCCTAACCCGAACCCTAACCTTAAACCTTTCCATTACCCTAACCCTAACCCTAACCCTAAACCTTACCCTTACCCTAAACCTACCCCTAACCCTTACCCTAAACCTAACCCTAACCCTAACCCTAACTGTAACCCTAACCCTTACCCTAACCCTAACCCTAAACCTAACCCTAACCCTTACCCACACCCTAATCCTAACCTTAACCCTAACACTAACCTTATCCTTAACCCTTATCCTTACCCTAATCCTAACCCTAACCCTAACCCTAACCATTACCCTAACTCTAACCCTAACTCTAACCCTAACCCTTACCCTTACCCTAACCCTAACCCTAACCCTAACCCTTGCCCTTACCCTAAACCTAAACCTAACCCTAACCCTAAACCTAACAATTACCCTTATACTAACGCTAACCCTAACCATAACACTTACCCTTACCCTAACCCCTACCCTAACCTTAATCCTAACCCTAATCCTTACCCTAACCCTAAACTTAACCCCAACACTAAACCTAACCCTAAACCTAACCCTAACCCTTATCCTTACCCTAACTCTAATCCTAACCCTAACTTTAACCTTAACCCTAACCCTAACCGTTACATTAACCCTAACCCTAATCCTAACCCTAACCTTTACCCTTACCCTAGCCTTAACCCTAACCCTAAGCCTAACCCCAACCCTAACCTTAACCCTAACCCTTACCCTTACCCTAACCTTAACCCTAATCCGAACCTCGCCCTTACCGTAACCCTAATGTAAACCTTACACTAACCCTAACCCTAAACCTAAACCTAACCCTTACCCTTACCCTAAACCTAACCCTAAACTTAACCCTAACACTTACCCTTACCCTAAAAACTACGCTAACCCTAACCCTAACCCTAAATCTAACCATAGCCCTTACCCTTACCCTACCCCTAAACCTAACTATAACACTAACACTTACCCTTACCCTTACCCTAACCCTAAACCTAATCCTAACCCGAACCCTAACAATAACCCTTCCTTACCCTAACCCTAACCTTAACCCTAAACTTTACACTTATCCTAACCCTAAACCTAACCCTAACAGTAACCTTAAACATAACTCTTTCCTTAAACTAAACCTAACCCTAACCCGAAACCTCAACCTTACCCTTTCCCTAAACCTAACCATAACCCTTACCCTAAACGTAACCCTAACCCTAACCGTAACCATAACACTTACCCTTACCCTAACCCTAACCCTAACCCTAACAATACACCTAACCTTACCTAACACTTACCCTTACCCTAACCCTAAACCTAACCCTAACTCTTACCCTAACCCTCAACCTAACCCTAAACTTAACCCTAACCCTAACCCTAACCTTAACCCTTACCATGACCCTAACCCTAACCCTAACCCTAAACCTAACCCTAACCCTTACCCTTACCTTAACCCTAACCATAACCCTAACCCTAACATTAACCTAACCCTTACACTTACCCTAACCCTAACCCTAACCCTAATGCTTACCCTTACCTTAAACCTAACCCTAACCCTAACCCATACCCTTGCCCTAACGCTAACCCTAACCCTAAACCTAAACCTAACCCTAACACATACCCTTACCCTAACCCTAACCCTAACCCTAACCGTAACCCTAAACCTAACATTAACCCTAACACTAACCCTAACCCTTACCCTAACCCTAACCCTAACCCTTACCCTTACCCTAACCCTAACCCTAACCTTAACCCCAACCCTAAACCTAACCCTAAACCTTACCCTTACCCTAACCCTAATGCTAACCCTAACCGTAACCCTAAACCTAACACTAAACCTAACCATAAAACTAACCCTAATCCTTACACTAACCCTAAACTTAACCCCAACACTAAACCTAACCAGAACCCCAAACCTAACCCTTACACTTACCCTAACCCTAACCCTAAACCTACCCTAACCCTAACCTTAACCCTCTCCCTAACACTAACCCTAACCCTTGCCCTTACCCTAACCCTACCCTAACCCTAAACCTTACTCTAACCCTAAACCCAACCCTAACCCTTACTCTTACCCTACCCATAATCCTAAATTAAGCCTAACACTAACCCTACCTTAACCCTAACCCTTACCCTTACCCTTACCCTTACCCTTACCCTAACCCTCTCCCTAACACTCACCCTAATCCTAACCCTAACCCTTAACCTTACGCTAACAATAATCCTAACCTTAAGCCTAACTCTAACCCTAACCCTAACCCTAACCCTAACCCTTACCCTAACCCTTACCCTAAACCTAACCCTAAACCTTACGCTAACCCTTACCCTTACCCTCACCCTAACCCTGACCTTAACACTAACCCAAACCCTAACCTCTAACCTTAACCCTAACCCTAACGTTAAACCTAACCCTTACACTTATCCTAACAATAACCCTAACCCTAACACTTACCCTTACCATAACCACTACCCTAACCATTATCCTAAACCTAACCCTTAACCTTACCCTAACCCTAAACCTTACCTTACCCTAACCCTAAACCTAACCCTAACCCGAACCCTAACCTTAACCCTTTCTCTTACCCTAACCCGAAACCTAACCCTAACCCTAAACCTTACCCTTACCCTAAACCTAACCCTAACCCTTACCCTAAACCTAACCCTAACCCTAACCCTAACCGTAACCCTAACCCATACCCTAACCCTAACCCTAAACCTAACCCTAACCCTTACCCTTACCCACACCCTAATCCTAACCTTAACCCTAACATTAACCTTATCCTTAACCCTTATGCTTACCCTAATCCTAACCCTAACCCTAAACCTTACCCTAAACCTCACCCTAACCCTTACCCTAACCCTAACCCTAACTCTAACCCTAACCCTTACCCTTACCCTAACCCTAACCCTAACCCTAACCCTTGCCCTTACCCTAAACCTAAACCTAACCCTAACCATAAACCTAACCCTTACCCTTATACTAACCCTAACCCTAATCCTAAACTTTTCCCTTACCCTAAACCTAACCCTCAACCTTACACTTACCCTAAACCTAACCGTAACCCTTACCCTAAACATAACCCTAAACCTAACCCTAACCCTTAGCCTTACCCTAACCCTAACCTAACCCTTACCCTAACCCTAACCCTAACACTAACCCTAACCATAAACCTAACCCTAACTCTAAACCTAACCCTAAATCTAACCCTAACCCTTACACTTACACTAACCCTAACCCTAACTATAACCCTAACACTTACACTTAACCTTACCCTAACCTTAAACCTAACCCTAACCGTAACCCTAACCCTAACCCTTACCCTGACCCTAACACTAACCCTAACCCTTACCCTTACCCTCACCCTAAACCTAACCCTAACCCTAACCCTAACCCTTTCCCATACCCTAAAACTAACCCTAACCCTAATCCTCAAACTTACCCTTACCCTAAACCTAACCCTAACCCTTACCCTAAACCTAACCCTAACCCTTAGACTTACCCTAACCCTAATCCTAACCCTTACCCTAACCCTAACCCTAACACTAACCCTAACCATAAACCTAACCCTAACCCTAACCCTAAATCTAACCCTAACCCTTACCCTTACCCTAACCCTAACCCTAACTATAACCCTAACACTTACACTTACCCTTACCCTAACCCTAAACCTAACCCTAACCGTAACCCTAACCCTAACCCTTACCCTTACCCTAACCCTAACCCTAACCCTAACCCTAACCCTTACCCTTATCCTAACCCTAACCCTAACACTTACCCTTACCCTAACCACTATGCTAACCCTAACCCTAACCCTAAATCTTAACCTAACCCTAACCCCAACCCTAACCCTTACCCTTACCCTTACCCTAAGCCTAACCCTAACCCTAACACTAAAACTAACCCTTACCCTAAACATAACCCTAAACCTTACCCTAAACCTAACCCTAACCCAAATCTAACCCTTACCCTTATCTTAACCCTAACACTAAACCTAACCCTTACCCCAACCCTAACGCTAACCCTAACCCTTACCCTAACCCTAACCCTAACACTACACCTTACCCTTAGCCTAACCCTAACCCTAACCCCAAGCCTAACACTAACCCTACCTTAACCCTAACCCTTCCCCTTCCCCTAACCCTAACCCTAAACCTAACCTTAAACCTAACACTAATCCTAACCCTCACCCTTAGCCTTACCCTAACCCTAACCCTAACCCTAACCCAACCCTAACCCTAACCCTTAACCTTACCCTTAACCTAACCCTAACAGTAACCCTAACATTTACCCTTACCCTAAAAACTACGCTAACCCTAACCCTAACCCTAAATCTAACCCTAACCCTTACCCTTACCCTACCCCTAACCCTAATTATAACCCTAACACTTACCCTTACCTTAACCCTAAACCTAATCCTAACCCTAACCCTAACAATAACCATCCCTTACCCTAACCCTAAACCTAACCCTAACCCTTACCCTTAATCTAACCCTAAACCTAACCCTAACAGTAACCCTAAACCTAACTCTTTCCCTTAAACTAAATTTAAACCTAACCCTAAAACTCAACCTTACCCTTTCCCTAAACCTAACCCCAAGGATTACCCTAAACCTAACCTTAACACTAATCGCATCCCTAACACTTACCCTTACCCTAACCCTAACCCTACACCTAACCTTACCCTAACAATTACCCTTACCCTAACCCTAAACCTAACCCTAACCCTTACCCTTACCCTCAACCTAACCCTAAACTTAACCCTAACCCTAACCTAACCTTAACCCTTATCCTTACCCTAAACCTAACCCTAACCCTAACATAAACCCTAACCCTAACCCTAACCCTAACCCTAATCTTAACCCTAACCCTAAATCTAACAGTTGCCCTTACCCTACCCCTAACCCTAAACCTAACCCTAAACCTAATCCTAACCCTAACCCTAAACCTAATCCTTACCCTAACCCTAACCCTAACCCTAAACCTAAACTTAACCTCTAACCCTAACCCAAACCCTAAACTCTAACCCTAACCCTAACCCTAACGTTAACCCTAACCCTTACTCTTATCCTAACAATAACCCTAACCCTAACACTTACCCTTACCTAACCCCTACCCTAACCCTTACCCTAATCTAACCCTTACCCTTACCCTAACCTTAACCCTTACCCTTACCCTAACCTAAAACTAACCCTAACCCTAACCCTAAACTTAACCCTTTCCATTACCCTAACCCTAACCCTAACCCTAAACCTTAACCTTACCCTAAACCTAACCCTAACCCTTACCCTAAACCTAACCCTAACCCTAACCCTAACCATAACCCTAACCCTTACCCTAACCCTAACCCTAAACCTTACCCTAACCCTTACCCTTACCCTCACCCTAACCCTGACCTTAACACTAACCCAAACCCTAACCTCTAACCCTAACCCTAACCCTAACGTTAAACCTAACCCTTACACTTATCCTAACAATAACCCTAACCCTAACACTTACCCTTACCATAACCACTACCCTAACCATTACCCTAACCCTAACCCTCAACCTTACCCTAACCCTAACCCTTACCCTTACCCTAACCCAAAACCTAACCCTAACCCGAACCCTAACCTTAACCCTTTCTCTTACCCTAACCCGAAACCTAACCCTAACCCTAAACCTTACTCTTACCCTAAACCTAACCCTAACCCTTACCCTAAACTTAACCCTAACCCTAACCCTAACCGTAACCCTAACCCTTACCCTAACCCTAACCCTAAACCTAACCCTAACCCTTACCCTTACCCACACCCTAATCCTAACCTTAACCCTAACATTAACCTTATCCTTAACCCTTATCCTTACCCTAATCCTAACCCTAACCCTAAACCTTACCCTAAACCTCACCCTAACCCTAACCCTAACCCTTACCCTAACCCCAACCCTAGTCCAAAGCCTAACACTAACCCTACCTTAACCCTGACCCTTACACTTACCCTAACCCTAACCCTAACCCTTACCCTAACACTAAACCTAAAACTAACCCTAACCCTTACCCTAACCCTAAACACTAACCCTAATCCTAAACCTAACTCTAACCCTAACCGTAACCCTAACCCCAACCCTAACCCTTACCCTAACCCTAACCCTAAACTTTACCCTAAACCTAACCCTAACCCTAACCTTAACCGTAACCCTAACCCTAACCCTAACCCTAACATTAACCCTAACCCTAACACTAACAGTTGCCCTTACCCTACCCCTAATCCTAAACCTAACCCTAAACCTAATCCTAACCCTAACTCTAAACATAATCCTTACCCTTACCCTAACCCTAAACCTAAACCTAACCTCTAAACCTAACCCAAACCCTAACCTCTAACCCTAACCCTAACCCTAACGTTAACCCTAACCCTTACTCTTATCCTAACCCTAACCCTAACCCTAACACTTACCCTTACCTAACCCCTACCCTAACCCTTACCCTAACCTAACCCTTACCCTTATTCTAACCCTAACCCTTACCCTTACCCTAACCCTAAACCTAACCCTAACCCAACCCTAACCTTAAACTTTTCCATTACCCTAACCCTAACCCTAACCCTAAACCTTACCCTTACCCTAAACCTAACCCTAACCCTTACCCTAAACCTAACCCTAACCCTAACCCTAACCGTAACCCTAACCCTTACCCTAACCCTAAACCTAAACCTAACCCTAACCCTTACCCACACCCTAATCCTAACCTTAACCCTAACACTAACCTTATCCTTAACCCTTATCCTTACCCTAATCCTAACCCTAACCCTAACCCTAACCATTACCCTAACTCTAACCCTAACTCTAACCCTAACCCTTACCCTTACCCTAACCCTAACCCTAACCCTAACCCTTGCCCTTACCCTAAACCTAAAACTAACCCTAACACTAAACCTAACAATTACCCTTATACTAACGCTAACCCTAACCATAACACTTACCCTTACCCTAACCCCTACCCTAACCTTAATCCTAACCCTAATCCTTACCCTAACCCTAAACTTAACCCCAACACTAAACCTAACCCTAAACCTAACCCTGACCCTTATCCTTACCCTAACTCTAATCCTAACCCTAACTTTAACCTTAACCCTAACCCTAACCGTTACATTAACCCTAACCCTAATCCTAACCCTAACCTTTACCCTTACCCTAGCCTTAACCCTAACCCTAAGCCTAACCCCAACCCTAACCTTAACCCTAACCCTTACCCTTACCCTAACCTTAACCCTAATCCGAACCTCGCCCTTACCGTAACCCTAATGTAAACCTTACACTAACCCTAACCCTAAACCTAAACCTAACCCTTACCCTTACCCTAAACCTAACCCTAAACTTAACCCTAACACTTACCCTTACCCTAAAAACTACGCTAACCCTAACCCTAACCCTAAATCTAACCATAGCCCTTACCCTTACCCTACCCCTAAACCTAACTATAACACTAACACTTACCCTTACCCTTACCCTAACCCTAAACCTAATCCTAACCCGAACCCTAACAATAACCCTTCCTTACCCTAACCCTAACCTTAACCCTAAACTTTACACTTATCCTAACCCTAAACCTAACCCTAACAGTAACCTTAAACATAACTCTTTCCTTAAACTAAACCTAACCCTAACCCGAAACCTCAACCTTACCCTTTCCCTAAACCTAACCATAACCCTTACCCTAAACGTAACCCTAACCCTAACCGTAACCATAACACTTACCCTTACCCTAACCCTAACCCTAACCCTAACAATACACCTAACCTTACCTAACACTTACCCTTACCCTAACCCTAAACCTAACCCTAACTCTTACCCTAACCCTCAACCTAACCCTAAACTTAACCCTAACCCTAACCCTAACCTTAACCCTTACCATGACCCTAACCCTAACCCTAACCCTAAACCTAACCCTAACCCTTACCCTTACCTTAACCCTAACCATAACCCTAACCCTAACATTAACCTAACCCTTACACTTACCCTAACCCTAACCCTAACCCTAATGCTTACCCTTACATTAAACCTAACCCTAACCCTAACCCATACCCTTGCCCTAACGCTAACCCTAACCCTAAACCTAAACCTAACCCTAACACATACCCTTACCCTAACCCTAACCCTAACCCTAACCGTAACCCTAAACCTAACATTAACCCTAACACTAACCCTAACCCTTACCCTAACCCTAACCCTAACCCTTACCCTTACCCTAACCCTAACCCTAACCTTAACCCCAACCCTAAACCTAACCCTAAACCTTACCCTTACCCTAACCCTAATGCTAACCCTAACTGTAACCCTAAACCTAACACTAAACCTAACCATAAAACTAACCCTAACCCTTACACTAACCCTAAACTTAACCCCAACACTAAACCTAACCAGAACCCCAAACCTAACCCTTACACTTACCCTAACCATAACCCTAAACCTACCCTAACCCTAACCTTAACCCTCTCCCTAACACTAACCCTAACCCTTGCCCTTACCCTAACCCTACCCTAACCCTAAACCTTACTCTAACCCTAAACCCAACCCTAACCCTTACTCTTACCCTAACCATAATCCTAACCTTAAGCCTAACACTAACCCTACCTTAACCCTAACCCTTACCCTTACCCTTACCCTTACCCTTACCCTAACCCTCTCCCTAACACTAACCCTAATCCTAACCCTAACCCTTAACCTTACGCTAACAATAATCCTAAACTTAAGCCTAACTCTAACCCTAACCCTAACCCTAACCCTAACCCTTACCCTAACCCTTACCCTAACCCTAACCCTAAACCTTACCCTAAACCTTACCCTTACCCTCACCCTAACCCTGACCTTAACACTAACCCAAACCCTAACCTCTAACCTTAACCCTAACCCTAACGTTAAACCTAACCCTTACACTTATCCTAACAATAACCCTAACCCTAACACTTACCCTTACCATAACCACTACCCTAACCATTACCCTAACCCTAACCCTTAACCTTACCCTAACCCTAACCCTTACCTTACCCTAACCCTAAACCTAACCCTAACCCGAACCCTAACCTTAACCCTTTCTCTTACCCTAACCCGAAACCTAACCCTAACCCTAAACCTTACTCTTACCCTAAACCTAACCCTAACCCTTACCCTAAACCTAACCCTAACCCTAACCCTAACCGTAACCCTAACCTTTACCCTAACCCTAACCCTAAACCTAACCCTAACCCTTACCCTTACCCACACCCTAATCCTAACCTTAACCCTAACATTAACCTTATCCTTAACCCTTATGCTTACCCTAATCCTAACCCTAACCATAAACCTTACCCTAAACCTCACCCTAACCCTTACCCTAACCCTAACCCTAACCCTAACCCTTGCCCTTACCCTAAACCTAAACCTAACCCTAACCATAAACCTAACCCTTACCCTTATACTAACCCTAACCCTAATCCTAAACTTTTCCCTTACCCTAAACCTAACCCTCAACCTTACACTTACCCTAAACCTAACCGTAACCCTTACCCTAAACATAACCCTAAACCTAAACCTAACCCTTAGCCTTACCCTAACCCTAACCCTAACCCTTACTCTAACCCTAACCCTAACACTAACCCTAACCATAAACCTAACCCTAACTCTAAACCTAACCCTAAATCTAACCCTAACCCTTACACTTACCCTAACCCTAACCCTAACAATAACCCTAACACTTACCCTTAACCTTACCCTAACCTTAAACCTAACCCTAACCGTTACCCTAACCCTAACCCTTACCCTGACCCTAACACTAACCCTAACCCTTACCCTTACCCTCACCCTAAACCTAACCCTAACCCTAACCCTAACCCTTTCCCATACCCTAAAACTAACCCTAACCCTAATCCTCAAACTTACCCTTACCCTAAACCTAACCCTAACCCTTACCCTAAACCTAACCCTAACCCTTAGACTTACCCTAACCCTAATCCTAACCCTTACCCTAACCCTAACCCTAACACTAACCCTAACCATAAACCTAACCCTAACCCTAACCCTAAATCTAACCCTAACCCTTACCCTTACCCTAACCCTAACCCTAACTATAACCCTAACACTTACACTTACCCTTACCCTAACCCTAAACCTAACCCTAACCGTAACCCTAACCCTAACCCTTACCCTTACCCTAACCCTAACCCTAACCCTAACCCTAACCCTTACCCTTATCCTAACCCTAACCCTAACACTTACCCTTACCCTAACCACTATGCTAACCCTAACCCTAACCCTAAATCTTAACCTAACCCTAACCCCAACCCTAACCCTTACCCTTACCCTTACCCTAAGCCTAACCCTAACCCTAACACTAAAACTAACCCTTACCCTAAACATAACCCTAAACCTTACCCTAAACCTAACCCTAACCCAAATCTAACCCTTACCCTTATCTTAACCCTAACACTAAACCTAACCCTTACCCCAACCCTAACGCTAACCCTAACCCTTACCCTAACCCTAACCCTAACACTACACCTTACCCTTAGCCTAACCCTAAACCTAACCCTAACAGTAACCCTAAACCTAACTCTTTCCCTTAAACTAAATTTAACCCTAACCCTAAAACTCAACCTTACCCTTTCCCTAAACCTAACCCCAAGGATTACCCTAAACCTAACCTTAACACTAATCGCAACCCTAACACTTACCCTTACCCTAACCCTAACCCTACACCTAACCTTACCCTAACAATTACCCTTACCCTAACCCTAAACCTAACCCTAACCCTTACCCTTACCCTCAACCTAACCCTAAACTTAACCCTAACCCTAACCCTAACCTTAACCCTTATCCTTACCCTAAACCTAACCCTAACCCTAACATAAACCCTAACCCTAACCCTAACCCTAACCCTAATCTTAACCCTAACCCTAAAACTAACAGTTGCCCTTACCCTACCCCTAACCCTAAACCTAACCCTAAACCTAATCCTAACCCTAACCCTAAACCTAATCCTTACCCTAAACCTAACCCTAACCCTAAACCTAAACTTAACCTCTAACCCTAACCCAAACCCTAAACTCTAACTCTAACCCTACCCCTAACGTTAACCCTAACCCTTACTCTTATCCTAACAATAACCCTAACCCTAACACTTACCCTTACCGAACCCCTACCCTAACCCTTACCCTAATCTAACCCTTACCCTTACCCTAACCTTAACCCTTACCCTTACCCTAACCTAAAACTAACCCTAACCCTAACCCTAAACTTAACCCTTTCCATTACCCTAACCCTAACCCTAACCCTAAACCTTAACCTTACCCTAAACCTAACCCTAACCCCTACCCTAAACCTAACCCTAACCCTAACCCTAAACGTAACCCTAACCCTTACCCTAACCCTAACCCTAAACCTTACCCTAACCCTTACCCTTACCCTCACCCTAACCCTGACCTTAACACTAACCCAACCCCTAACCTCTAACCCTAACCCTAACCCTAACGTTAAACCTAACCCTTACACTTATCCTAACAATAACCCTAACCCTAACACTTACCCTTACCATAACCACTACCCTAACCATTACCCTAACCCTAACCCTCAACCTTACCCTAACCCTAACCCTTACCCTTACCCTAACCCAAAACCTAACCCTAACCCGAACCCTAACCTTAACCTTTTCTCTTACCCTAACCCGAAACCTAACCCTAACCCTAAACCTTACTCTTACCCTAAACCTAACCCTAACCCTTACCCTAAACTTAACCCTAACCCTAACCCTAACCGTAACCCTAACCCTTACCCTAACCCTAACCCTAAACCTAACCCTAACCCTTACCCTTACCCACACCCTAATCCTAACCTTAACCCTAACATTAACCTTATCCTTAACCCTTATCCTTACCCTAATCCTAACCCTAACCCTAAACCTTACCCTAAACCTCACCCTAACCCTTACCCTAAACCTAACCCTAACTCTAACCCTAACCCTTACCCTTACCCTAACCCTAACCCTAACCCTAACCCTTGCCCTTACCCTAAACCTAAACCTAACCCTAACCATAAACCTAACCCTTACCCTTATACTAACCCTAACCCTAATCCTAAACTTTTCCCTTACCCTAAACCTAACCCTCAACCTTACACTTACCCTAAACCTAACCGTAACCCTTAACCTAAACATAACCCTAAAGCTAACCCTAAACCTTAGCCTTACCCTAACCGTAACCCTAACCCTTACCCTAACCCTAACCCTAACACTAACCCTAACCATAAACCTAACCCTAACTCTAAACCTAACCCTAAATCTAACCCTTAACCTTACCCTAACCTTAAACCTAACCCTAACCGTAACCCTAACCCTAACCCTTACCCTGACCCTAACCCTAACCCTAACCCTTACCCTTACCCTCACCCTAAACCTAACCCTAACCCTAACCCTAACCCTTTCCCATACAATAAAACTAACCCTAACCCTAATCCTCAAACTTACCCTTACCCTAAACCTAACCCTAACCCTTACGCTAAACCTAACCCTAACCCTAACCCTTAGACTTACCCTAACCCTAATCCTAACCCTTACCCTAACCCTAACCCTAACACTAACCCTAACCATAAACCTAACCCTAACCCTAACCCTAAATCTAACCCTAACCCTTACCCTTACCCTAAACCTAACCCTAACTATAACCCTAACACTTACACTTACCCTTACCCTAACCCTAAACCTAACCCTAAATGTAACCCTAACCCTAACCCTTACCCTTACCCTAACCCTAACCCTAACCCTAACCCTAACCCTTACCCTTATCCTAACCCCAACCCTAACCCTTACCCTTACCATTACCCTAACCCTAAACCTAACCCTAACCCTAACCCTAACCCTTACCCTTACCCTAACCCTAACCCTAACCCTAACACTAAAACTAACCCTTACCCTGAACATAACCCTAACCCTTACCCTAAACCTAACCAGAACCCAATCCTAACCCTTACCCTTATCTTAACCCTAACACTAAACCTAACCCTTACCCCAACCCTAACGCTAACCCTAACCCTTACCCTAACCCTAACCCTAACACTAAACCTTACCCTTAGCCTAACCCTAACCCTAACCCCAAGCCTAACACTAACCCTACCTTAACCCTAACCCTTTCCCTTCCCCTAACCCTAACCCTAAACCTAACCTTAAACCTAACACTAACCCTAACCCTCACCCTTAGCCTTACCCTAACCCTAACCCTAAGCCTAACCCAACCCTAACCCTAACCCTTACCCTTACCCTTAACCTAACCCTAACCGTAACCCTAACATTTACCCTTACCCTAAAAACTACGCTAACCCTAACCCTAACCCTAAATCTAACCCTAACCCTTACCCTTACCCTACCCCTAACCCTAATTATAACCCTAACACTTACCCTTACCCTTACCCTAACAATAAACCTAATCCTAACCCTAACCCTAACAATAACCATCCCTTACCCTAACCCTAACCCTAAGCCTAACCCTTATCCTTACCCTTAACCTAACCCTAAACCTAACCCTAACAGTAACCCTAAACCTAACTCTTTCCCTTAAACTAAATTTAACCCTAACCCTAAACCTCAACCTTACCCTTTCCCTAAACCTAACCCTAACGATTACCCTAAACCTAACCCTAACACTAACCGCAACCCTAACACTTACCCTTACCCTTACCCTAACCCTAACCCTAACCCTAACCCTACACCTAACCTTACCCTAACACTTACCCTTACCCTAACCCTAAACCTAACCCTAACCCTTACCCTTACCCTCAACCTAACCCTAAACTTAACCCTAACCCTAACCCTAAACTTAACCCTTATCCTTACCCTAAACCTAACCCTAAACCCAAACCTAACCCTAACCCTAAACCTAACCCTTACACTTACCCTAACCCTAACCCTAACCCTAACCCTTACCCTTACCTTAACCCTAACCATAACCCTAACCCTAACATTAACCCTAACCCTTACCCTAACTCTAAACCTAACCCTAACCCTAACCTAACCCTTATCCTTACCCTAACCCTAACCCTAAACATAACCCTAACCCTAAACCTAAACTTCCCTTACCCTAACCCTAACCCTAACCCTAAACCTAACCGTAACCCTAACCCTTACCCTTACCCTAAACCTAACCCTAACCCTAACCCTAAACCTTACCCTTACTGTAAACCTAACCTTACCCTAACACTTACCATTACCCTAACCCTAAACCTAACCCTAACCCTTACCCTAACCCTAGCCGTAACCCTAAACCTAACCGTAACCCAAACCCTAACCCTTACCCTTATCCTAACCCTAACCCTAACCCTAACCCTTAACCTTACACTAACCCTAACCCTAACCCTAACCCTAACCCTTAGCCTTGCCCTAACCCCAACCCAAACCCTTACCCTAACCCTAACCCTAACACTAACCCTAACCATAAATCTAAACCTAACCCTTACCCTAACCCTAACCCTAAATCTAACCCTAACCCTTACCCTAACCCTAACCCTAACCCTAACTATAACCCTAACACTTACCCTTACCATTACCCTAACCCTAAACCTAACCCTAACCCTAACACTAACCATAACCCTAACACTTACCCTTACCCTAACCCTAACACTACACCTAATATTACCCTAACACTTAACCTTACCCTAACCCTAAACCTAATCCTAACCCTAACCCTTACACTTACCCTAGTCCTAACCCTAATCCTAACCCTAAACCTTACCCTTACTCTAACCCTAACCCTAACCCTAACCCTTACCCTAACCCTAACCCTAACTATAAACCTAACCCTTACCCTTACCCTAACCCTAAACTTAACCCTAAACCTAACCCTAAACCTAACACTTACCCTTACACTAACCCTAACCCTAACCCAGACCCTAACCCTTACCCTTATCCTAACCCTAACCCTAACCCTAACCCTTACCCTTACCCTAACCCTAACCCTAAACCTAACCCTAACCCTAACCCTTAGCCTTGCCCTAACCCTAAACCAAACCCTTACCCTAACCCTAACCCTAACACTAACCCTAAACATAAACCTAACCCTAACCCTAACCCTAACCCTAACCCTTACCCTAACCCTAACCCTAACCATAACCATAACCCTAACACTTAGCCTTACCCTTAACCTAACCCTAAACCTAACCCTAAGCCTAACCCTAACCCTAACCATAACCCTAACACTTACCCTTACCCTAACCCTAACCCTAACCCTAACCCTACACCTAACATTACCATAACACTTACCCTTACCCTAACTCTAAACCTAACCCTAACCCTTACCCTCAACCTAACCCTAAACTTAAACCTAACCCTAACCCTAACCTTAACCCTTATCCTTACCCTAACCCTAACCCTAAACCTAAACCTAACCCTAACCCTAAACCTAACCCGAACCCTCACCCTTATCTTAACCCTAACCATAACCCTAATCCTAACCTAACCCTTATCCTTACCCTAAACCTAACCTTAACCTTAACTCTAAATATAACCCTAACCCTAAACCTAAACCTTACACTTACCCTAATCCTAACCGTAACCCTAAATCTAACCCTAACCCTTACCCTAACCCTAGCCCTAACCCTAACCCTAACCGTAACAATAACCCTTACCCTTACGCCAAACCTAACCCTAACCCTAACCCTAACCCTTACCCTTACCCTAATCCTAACCCTAACCCTAACCCTAACCCTTACACTTATCCTAACCCTAACCCTAACCCTTACCCTTACCCTAACCCTAAACCTAACTATAACCATAAGCCCTACCCTAACCCTTACCCTAACCCTAAACCTAACCCTAACCCTAACCATAACCCTAAGCCTTACCCTAACCCTTACCCTAACCCTAACCCTAACCCTTACCCTTACCCTAACCCTAACCCTAACCCTAACCCTAACCCTAACCCTAACCCTTACCCTTACAATATCCCTAACTCTAACCGTAACCCTAACACTTACCCTAAACTTAACCCTTACCTTAACCCTAACCCTTTCCCTAACCCTAACCCTAACCCTAACCCTACCTCTAAACCTAACCCTAACCCTAACCCTTACCCTAAACCTAACCCTAACCCTAACCCTAACCCTAAACCTAACCCTAACCCAAACCCTAACCCTAACCCTAACCCTAAACCTTACCCTAACCCTAACTCTAAACCTTACCATTACCCTAACCCTAACCCTAACCCAAGCCTAACACTAACCCTACCTTAACCCAGACCCTTACCCTTACCCTAACCCTAACCCTAACCCTAATCTGAAACATAACCCTAACCTTAGCCCTTAGCCTTACCCTAACCCTAACCGTAAACCTTACCCTTACCCTAACCCTAACACTAACCCTAACCCTTACCCTAACCCTAACCCTAACCCTAAACCCTAACCCTAACCCTAAACCTAACTCTAACCCAAACCCTAACCCTAAAACCAACCCTAACACTTACCGTAACCCTAAACCTAAACCTTACCCTAAATCTAACCCTAACCCTAACCTTAACCGCAACCCTAACCCTAACCCTAACCCTAACCTTAACCCTAACCCTAAACCTAAACCTAACCCTAACCCTAACCCTAAACCTAACCCTTACCCTTACCCTAACCCTAACCCTAAACCTAACCTCTAACCCTAACCCAAACCCTAACCTCTAACCCTAACCCTAACCCTAACGTTAACCCTAACCCTTACCCTTATCCTAACCCTAACCCTAACAATAACTCCTACCCTTACCCTAACCCCTACCCTAACCCTTACCCTAACCCTAACCCTTACACTTACCCTAACCCTAAACCTAACCCTAACCCTAGCCCTAAACTTAACCTTTTCCCGTACCCTAAACCTAACCCTAACCCTAACCCTCAACCTTACCCTTACATTAAACCTAACCCTAACCCTTACCCTAAACCTAACCCTAACCCTAACCCTAATCCTTAGCCTTACCCCAACCCTAACCCTAACCCTTACCCTAACCCTAACCCTAACACTAACTCTAACCATAAACCTAACCCTAACCCTAACCCTAACCCTAAATCTAACCCTAACCCTTACCCTTACCCTAACCCTAACCCTAAATATAACCGTGAAACTTACCCTTACCCTTACCCTAACCCTAAACCTAAACCTAACCCTAACCCTAAACCTAACCCTTACCCTTACCCTAACCCTAACCCTAACCCAAACCTTACCCTTATCCTAAACCTATCCCTAACACTTACCCTTACTCTAACCACTACGCAAATCCTAACCCTAACCCTAAATCTTAACCTAACCCTAACCCAACCCTACCCCTTACCCTTACCATTGCCCTAACCCTAAACCTAACCCTAACCCTAACCCTAACCCTTACCCTTACCCTAACCCTAACCCTAACACTAAAACTAACCCTTACCCTAAACATAACCCTAACCCTTACCCTAAACCTAACCGTAACCCAAACCTAACCCTTACCCTTATCTTAACCCTAAACCTAAACCTAAACCTTACCCTAACCCTAACGATAACCCTAACCCTTACCCTAACCCTAACCCTAACACTAACCCTTACCCTTAGCCTAACCCTAACCCTAACCCTAAGCCTAACACTAACCCTACCTTAACCCTAAACCTTCCCCTTCCCCTAACCCTAACCCTAACCCTAGCCTTAAACCTAACCCTAACCCTAACCCTCACCCTTACCCTTACCCTAAACCTAACCCTAACACTAACCCTAACACTTACCCTTACCCTAAAAACTACGCTAACCCTAACCCTAACCCTAAATCTAACCCTAACCTTTACCCTTACCATATCCCTAACTCTAACTATAACCCTAACACTTACCCTTACCCTAAACCTAAACTTAATCCTAACCCTAACCCTAACAATAACCCATCCTTTCCCTAACCCTAACTCTAACCCTAACTCTTACCCTTATCCTAACCCTAAACCTAACCCTAACAGTAACCCTAAACATAACTCTTTCCCTTAATCTAAACCTAACCCTAACTCTAAACCTCAACCTTACCCTTTCCCTAAACCTAACCCTAATCCTTACCCTAAACCTAACCCTAACCCTAACCTTACCTTAACACTTATCCTTACCCTAACACTAAAACTAACCCTAAACCTTACCCTTACCCTCAACCTAACCCTAAACTTAACCCTAACTCTAACCCTAACCTTAACCCTTATCCTTACCCTAACCCTAACCCTAAACCTAAACCTAACCCTAACCCTAAACCTAACCCTTACACTTACCCTAAACCTAACCCTAACCCTAACCCTTACCCTTACCTTAACCCTAACCATAACCCTAACCCTAACATTAACCCTAAACTTTACTATAACTCTAACCCTAACCCTAACCCTAACCCTAACGTAACCCTTATCCTTACCCTAACAATAACCTTAACCCTAACCCTAAACATAACCCTAACCCTAAACCTAAACCTTACCCTTACCCTAACCCTAACCCTAACCCTAAATCTAACCCTAACCCTTACCTAACCCTA
>JANJXV010000168.1:728466-835966 GCA_024803745.1 Megascapheus bottae | reverse complement strand
TAAACCTCACACTTAACCTAAGCCTAAACCTAAATCAAAGCCTAACCCTTACCCTTACCATAACCCTAACCCAAACTCTAACCCTAACCCTAAAATAAACCCTAACCCTAAACCTAACCCTTACCCTTACCCTAAACCTAACCCTAAAACTAACCCTAACTCTTACCCTTACCCTAACCCTAACCCTAACCCTAACTCTAACCCTTACCCTTACCCTAACCCTAACCCTAACCCTAAGCCTAAAACTAACCCTACCTTAACCCTAACCCTTACCCTTATCCTAACCCTAAACCTAAACCTAACACTTACCCTTACCCTAACCCCTAACCTAACCTTACCCCTAACCCTAACCCTTAACCTAAACCTAACCCTAACCCTAACCCTTACCCTTAACCTAACCCTAACCCTAACCCTAACCCTAACCCTTACCCTTACCCTAACCCTAACCCTAACCCTAACACTAAAACTTACCCTTACCCTAAACATAACCCTAACCCTTACCCTAAACCTAACCCTAACCCTAACCCTAACCCTTACCCTAACAATAAATCTAAACCTTACCCTAACCTTAACCCTAACCCTAAACTTACCCTAAACGTAACCATAACCCTAACCCTAATCTTAACCATAACCCTAACCCTAACCCTTACCCTTACCCTAACCCTAACCCTCACCCTAACCCTAAACCTTACCCTTACACTAAACCTAACCCGAACCCTTGCCCTAAACCTAACCCTAACCCTAACCCTAACCGTAACCCTAACCCTTAACCTAACCCTTACCCTTACCTTAACCCTAACTCTAACCCTAACCCTTACCCTAACCCTAACCCTAATCCTAACCTAACCCTTACCCTTACCCTAACCTTAAACTTAAACCTAAACCTAAGCCTAACCTTAACCCTAACCCTTACCCTAAACCTAAACCTAATCCTAACCCTAACCCTTACACTTACCCTAACCCTAACCCTAAACCTAAACCTAACCCTAACCTTAACCTTAACCCTAACACTTACCCTTACTCTAACCCTACCCCTAACCCTAACCCTTAACTTAACCCTAACACTAACTCTAAACCCTAACCCTTACCCTAACACTAACCCTAACCCCTAACCCTAACCATAACACTAACCCTAAAACTAACCCCTAACCCTAACCCTAACCCTAACCCTTACCCTTATCTTAAACCTAACCCTAAACCTAACACTTACCCTTACACTAACCCCTACCCTAACCCTAACCCTAAAACTTAACCTAACCCTAACCCTAACCCTAACCCTTACCCTTACCCTAACGCTAACCCTAACCCTTACCCTAACCCTAACCCTCACTAAAACACATACCCTTACCCTAACACTAACCCTAACCGTAACCCTAAATCTTACACTAAACATAAGCCTAATCCTAACCCTTACAATAATCCTAAACTTAACCCCAAGACTAAACCTAAGCCTAACCCTAACTCTAACCCTTACCGTAACCCTAACCCTGAACCTAAACCTAACCCTAACCCTTACCCTGACCCTAACCCTAACCCTTACCCTAACCCTAAACCTAACCCTAACCTGAAACCTAACCCTAACCCTGACACTTAGCCTTTCCCTAACACTAACCATAAACCTTAACCTAACCATAACCCTAACACTAATCTTAACCCTTACCCTAACCGTAACACTAACCCTAAACCCTAACCCTAACCCTAAACCTAACTCTAACACTAACCCAAACCCCAACCTCAAACCCTAACCCTCACCCTAACGTTAACCCTAACCCTTACACTTATCCTAACCCTAACCCTAACCCTAACACTTACCCTTACCCTAACCCCTACTCTAAACCATACCCTAACCCTAACCCTTACCCTTACCCTAACCCTAAACCTAATCCTAACCCTAACCCTAAACTTAACCCTTTCCCTTACCCTAATCCTAACCCTAACCCTAAACCTTTCCCTTACCCTAAACCTAACCCTAACCCTTACCCTAAACCTAACCCTAACCCTAACCCTAACCGTAACCCTAACCCTTACCCTAACCCTCAACCTAACCTTAACCCTAACCTTAACCCTATCCTTAACCCTTATCCTTACCCTAACCCTAACCCTAACCCTAAATCTAACCCTAACCCTACACTTAACCCTTTCCCTTACCCTAACCCTAACCCTAACCCTAACCCTTTCCCTTACCCTAACACTAACCCTAAACCTAACCCTAAACCTTACCCTTACCATTAACCTAACCCTCATTCTTACCCTAAACATAACCCTAACCCTAACCCTAACCGTAACCCTACCCTTTACACTAACCCTAACCCTAACCCTAACCCTAACCCTTACCCTTACCCTCACCCTAACCCTAACCTTAACCCTAACCCTAAACCTAACCCTAACCCTTACCCTTACCCTAACCCTAACCCTAACCCTAACATTAACCCTAACCCTTACCCTAACTCTAATCCTAACCCTAACGCTAACCTAACCCTTATCATTACACTAAACCTAACCCTAGCCCTAACGCTACAAGTAACTCTAACCCTAAAACTAAACCTTACACTTAACCTAAGCCTAACCCTAAATCTAAGCCTAACCCTTACCCTTAACATAACCCTAACCCTAACTCTAACCCTAACCCTAAAATAAACCCTAACCCTAAACCTAACACTTACCCTTACCCTAAACCTAACCCTAAAACTAACCCTAACTCTTAACCTTACCCTAACCCTAAGCCTAACCCTAACTCTAAACCTTACCCTTACCCTAACCCTAACCCTAACCCTAAGCCTAAAACTAACCCTACCTTAACACTAACCCTTACCCTTACCCTAACCCTAAACCTAAACCTAACACTTACCCTTACCCTAACCACTAACCTAACCTTACCCCTAACCCTAACCCTTAATCTAAACCTAACCCTAACCCTAACCCTAACACTAACGCTAACCCTTACCCTAACAATAAACCTAACCCTCACCCTAACCTTAACCCTAACCCTAACCCTAACACTTACCCTTACCCTAACCCCTACTCTAAACCTTACCCTAACCCTAACCCTTACCCTTACCCTAACCCTAAACCTAATCCTAACCCTAACCCTAAACTTAACCCTTTCCCTTACCCTAACCCTAACCCTAACCCTAAACCTTTCCCTTACCCTAAACCTAACCCTAACCCTTACCCTAAACCTAACCCTAACCCTAACCCTAACCGTAACCCTAACCCTTACCCTAACCCTAAACCTAAACTTAAACCTAACCTTAATCCTATCCTTAACCCTTATCCTTACCCTAAACCTAACCCTAAACCTAACCCTAAACCTTACCCTTACCCTAACCATAACCCTAACCCTAACATTAACCCTAACCCTTACCGTAACTCTAACCCTAACCCTAACCCTAATGCTAACCTAAACCTTATCCTTACCATAACCCTAACTCTAAACCTAACCCTAAACCTAACCCTAACCCTAAACCTAAACCTTACCCTTAACCTAACTGTAACCCTAAATCTAACCTTAACCCTTTCCCTTACCCTAACCCTAACCCTAAACCTAAACCTAACCCTAACCCTAACCCTAACCCTTACCCTTACACAAACCCTAACCCTAACCCTAACCCTAAACCTTACCCTTACCCTTACCCTAACCCTAACCCTAACCCTTACCCTAACCCTAACACCTAACCCTAACCCTATCCCTAAACCTTACCCTTATCCTAAACCTAACACTAAACCTAACACTTACCCTTACCCTAACTACTACCCTAACATTAACCTTAACCCTAAACCTTAACCTAACCCTAACCCTATCCCTCATCCTTACCCTAACGCTAACCCTAACCCTTACCCTAACCCTAACCCTAACACTAACACATACCCTTACCCTAACCATAACCATAACCCTAAACATTACACTAAACTTAACCCTAACCCTAACCCTTACAATAATCCTAAACTTAACCCCGACTAAACCTAAACCTAACCCTAACTCTAACCCTTACACTTACCCTAACCCTAACCCTAAACCTAACCCTAACCCTAACCCTAACCCTTACCCTATCCCTAACCCTAAACCTTACCATTACCCTAACCATAACCCTAACACAAGCCTAACACTAACCCTACCTTAACCCTGACCCTTACCCTTACCCTAACCCTAACCCTAACCCTAACCTGAAACATAACCCTAAACTTAGCCCTTAGCCTTACCCTAAACCTAACCGTAAATCTTACCCTAACCCTAACCCTAACACTAACCCTAACACTTACCCTAACCCTAACCCTAACACTAAAACCAACCCTAACACTTATCGTAACCCTAACCCTAAACCTTACCGTAAACCTAACCCTAACCCTAACCTTAACCGCAACCCTAACCCTAACCCTAACCCTAACCTTAACCCTAACCCTAAACCTAACCCTAAATCTAACACTAAACCTAACCCTTACCATTACCCTAACCCTAACCCTAAACCTAACCTCTAATCCTAACACAAACCCTAATCTCTAACCCTAACCCTAACCTTAACCTTTACCCTAACACTTACCCTAACCCTAACCCTAACCCTAACACTTACCCTTACCCTAACCCAACCCTAACCATAACCCTTACCATAAACCTAACCCTAACCCTAACTCTTACCCTAACCCTAACCCAAACCTTAACCCCTACCCTAACCGTTAACCTAACACTAACCTAACCCTAACCCTAAACCTTAACCTTACCCTAACCCTAAACCTAACTCTAACCCTAACCGTAACCGTAACCTAAACTTAACCCTAACCCTAAACCTAACCCTTGCCCTTACTCTAACCCTAATCCTAACCCTACCCTAACCCTACCCTAACCCTTACCCTAACCCTAACCCTAACCCTTAATCTTACCCTAACCCTAAACCTAAACCTAATACTTACCCTAACCCTAACCCTAACCCTTACCCTACCCTAACCCTAACCCTAAACCTAAACCCTAAACCTAATACTAACCGTAACCCTAACCCTTACCCTTATCCTAACACTAACCCTAACCCTAACACTTACCCTTACCCTAAACCCTAACCTAACCCTTACCCTTACCCTAACCCTAAACATAAACATAAACCTAACCCTAACCCTAACCCTAACGCTAACCCTAAACCTAACACTTACCCTCACCCTAACCCTAACCCTAACCCTTACGCTTACCCTAACCCTAACCCTAACCTTAACCCCAGCCCTAAACCTAACCCTAACCTTAACCCTTACCCTAACTCTTACCCTAACCCTAACCCTAACCCTAACACTTACCTAACCCTAACACTAACTCTGACAATAACCCTTACCCTAACCCTAACCCTAACCCTAACCCTAACACTTACCCTTACCCTAACCCTAACCCTAACCCTAACCCTTACCCTAACCCTAACTCTAACCCTAAACCTTACCCTAACCCTAACCCAAACCTTAACCCCTAACCCTAACCCTTAACCTAACACTAACCTAACCCTAACCCTAAACCTTAACCTTACCCTAACCCTAAACCTAATTCTAACCCTAACCCTAACCCTAACCCTAACCCTTGTCCTTCCCCTAACCCTAACCTTAACCCTAACCCTAACCCTAACCCTTGCCCTTACCCTAACCCTAACCCTAACCCTAACCTTATCCCTAACCCTAAACCTAACCCTTAACCTTACCCTAACCCTAAACCTAAACCTAATACTAACCCTAACCCTAACCCTAACCCTAACCCGTACCCTACACTAACCCTAACCCTAACACTAAACTTAAACCCTAAGCCTAACCCTAAACGTAACCCTAACCCTTACCCTTACCCTAACCCTAACCCTAAACCTAACCCTAACCCTAACCCTAACCCTAACCCTAACGCTTACCATAAACCTAACCCTAACCCTAATCCTTACCTAACACTAACCCTAACCCTAACCCTAACACTAAACCTAACCCGAACTCTTACCCTAACCCTAACCCTTACTCTTACCCTAACCCTTACGCTTATCGTAACCCTAAGCCTAACCCTAACCCTAACCCTTACCATAAACGTAAACCTAACCCTAACCCTTACCCTAAACCTAACCCTAACCCTAACCCTTACCCTTACCTTAACCCTAACCCTAACCCTAACCCTTACCCTTACCCTTACCCTAACGCTAACCCTAATCTTACCCCAAACCCTAACACTTACCCTTACCCTAACACTAAATCTAACCTTAACCCCAACCCTAAACCTAACCCTAACCCTCATCCTTACCCTAAACCTAAACCTAAACCTAACCCTAACCCTAACCCTAACCCTAACCCTTACCCTAACCCTAACCATAAATCTAACCGTAACCCTAACCTTAACCCTAATCCGAACCCTACCCCTAACCCTAACCTTAACCCTAACCCTAACACTAACCCTAACCCTCAACCTAACTCTAACCCAAAACCTATCCCTTACACTTACCCTAACCCTAACCCTAACCCTAACCCTAACCGTAACACCTAAGCCTAACCCTAACCCTAACGCTAACCCTTACCCTTATCCTAACCCTAACCCTCACCCTAACCCTAAGCCCTACCCTTACCCTAACCCTAAACCTAACCTTAACCCTAACACTAACTCTAACCCTTACCCTTACCCTAACCCTAACCCTAACCCTAAAACTACCTTACCCTTACCTTAACCCTAACCCTAACCCTTACCCGAAACCTAAACCGAACCCTAACCCTGACCTTAACCCTAACCCTTACCTTAAACCTAACCCTAACCCTAACACATACCCTTATCCTATCTCCAACCCTAACCCTAACCCTAACCCTAAAACATATCCTTACCCTAACCGTAACCCTAACCATAACCCTAACCATAACCATAACCCTAACACTAAACTTTAACCTTACCCTAACCCTAAACCTACACTTAACTCAAACCTTAACCCTAACCCTAACATTAACGCTAACCCTAAACCTAACCCTACCCCTACCCCTAACCCTTAACTTAACCCTTACACTAATCCTAACAACTAACCCTAACCCTTACCCTAACCCTAAACCTAACACTAATTCTAACCCTAACCATAACCCTAACACTAACACTTACCCTAACCCTACTCCTAACCCTCACTCTAACCCTAACTCTAACCTCAACCTTAACCCTTAGCCTAACCCTAACACATATCCTTACCCTAACCCTAACCCTAACCATAACCCTAACCCTAACCCTTACCCTAACCCTAAACTTTATCCTTACCCTAACCGTAACCCTAACCCTAACCCTAACACTTACCCTAACCCTCACCCTAACTCCAACGATAACCCTTAACCTAACCCTAACCCTAACGCTAACCCTAACACTTACCCTTACCCTAACCCTGAACCTAACCCTAACCCTAACCCTAACCCTTAAGTTAACCCTAACACTAATCCTAACCACTAACCATAACCCTTACCCTAACCCTAAGAGTAATCCTTACCCTTACCCTAACCCTAACCCTAACTCTAACCCTAACCATAACCCTAACCCTAACACTTACCCTAACCCTAATCCTAACCCTTACTCTAACCCTAACCCTAATCCTAACCCTAACCCTTACCCTAACTCTAACTCTTAACCTAAACCTAACCCTAACCAAAAACCCAACACATATCCTTACCCTAACCCTAACCCTAACAGTAACCCTAACCCTAAAGGTAACCCTAAACCTAATCCTAACCCTTACCCTTACCCTAACCCTAACCCTAACCCTTACCTAACCCTAACCCTAACCCTTACCCTTACCTTAACACTAAACCTAATCCTAACCCTTACCCTTACCCTTACCCTTACCCTATTGCTAACCCTAACCCTAACCCTAACCCTAACCCTAACCCTAACACTAATTCTAACCCTAACCATAACCCTAACACTAACACTTACCCTAACCCTACTCCTAACCCTCACTCTAACCCTAACTCTAACCTCAACCTTAACCCTTAGCCTAACCCTAACACATATCCTTACCCTAACCCTAACCATAACCATAACCCTAACCCTTACCCTAACCCTAAACTTTATCCTTACCCTAACCGTAACCCTAACCCTAACCCTTACCCTAAATCTAACTCTTAACCTAAACCAAAACCTAACCAAAAACCCAACACATATCCTTACCCTAACCCTAACCCTAACAGTAACCCTAACCCTAAAGGTAACCCTAAACCTAATCCTAACCCTTACCCTTACCCTAACCCTAACCCTAAACTTAACCCTAACCCTTATCCTAAACCTAACCCTAACCCTAACCCTAACCCTTACCCTAACCCTAACCCTAACATTTACCCTTACCCTTACCCTAACCCTAACCCTAACTCTAACCCTAACCATAACCCTAACCCTAACACTTACCCTAACCCTAATCCTAACCCTTACTCTAATCCTAACCCTAACCTCAACCTTAACCTAACCCTAACCCTAACCCTTAGCCTAACCCTAACCCTAATCGTAACCCTAACCTCAACCTTAACCTAACCCTAACCCTAACCCTTACCCTAACCCTAACCCTAATCCTAACCCTAACCCTTACCCTAACTCTAACTCTTAACCTAAACCTAACCCTAACCGTAACCTCAACCTTAACCCTAACGCTAACCCTAAACCTAACCCTTACACTTACCCTAACCCAAACCCTAAACCTAAACCTAACTTTAACCTTAACCCTAACCCTTACCATTACCCTAACCCTAACCCTAAACCAAATCCAAACCCTAACCCTAACCCTTACTTTTAATCTTATCCTAACCCTAAACCTAACCCTAACCATTACTCTTACCCTCGCCCTAACCATAAACTTAACCCTAACCCGAATCCTAACCCTAACCCTAACCTTAACCATAACCCTTATCCTTACCCTAACCCTCACCCTAACCCTAACCCTAAACCTAACTCTAACCCTAAACCTAATACTTACCCTTACACTAACCCTAAACCTAACCCTAACCGTAACCCCTAAGCCTAACCCTAACCCTAACGCTAACCCTTACCCTTATCCTAACCCTAAACCTAAACTTAACCCTAACCCTAACTCTAACACTTACCCTTACACTAACCCTAACCCTAACCCTAACCGTAACCCTAAATTTTACCCTTACACTAACCCTAACCCTAACCCTTACCCTTACCCTAACCCTAACCCTATCCCTAACCCTAACCCTAACACTTACCCTTACCTTAACCCTAAACCTAACCCTAACCCTAATCCTAACCTTAACCCTTGCCCTTACCCTAACCCTAACCCTAACCTTAACCCCAACCCTAAACCTAACCCTAACCTTACCCTTAGCCTAACCCTATTCCTAAACCTAACTCTCACCCTTTCCCTCACCCTAATCCTAAACTTAACCCTAACCCTAAACCTAACCCTAACACTAACCCTAACCCTAACACTAACGCTAACCCTAACCCTAACCATAACCATAACACTAACCCTAACCCTAAACCTAACCCTAACACTTACCCTCACCCTTACCCTAACCCTAACCCTTACCGTTACCCTTACCCTAACCCTAACCCTTACCCTTACACTAACACTAAACCTAATATTAACCCTAAACCTAACCCTAACCCTTACTCTTAAACTAACACTAACCCTAACCCTAAACCTTACCCTTACCCTAAACCTAACTCTAACCCTAACCCTAACACTAACACTAACACATATCCTTACCCTAACCGTAACCCTAACCCTAACAGTAACCCTAACCCTAACCCTAACCCTTACCATTACCCTAACCCTAACCCTAACCCTAACCCTAACCTTACCCTTACCCTAAACCTAACCCTAACCCTATCATTTACCCTAACCTTAACCCCAACCCAAACCTACCCCTAACTGTAACACTAACCCTTACCCTAACCCTAACCCTAACTCTAATCCTAACTCTAACCCTTACCTTACCCTAAACCTAACCCTAATCCTAAACCTAAACCTGACACTAACCTTAACCCTAACCCTTACTGTTACACTTACCCTAACCCAAAGCCTAACCCTAACCCTAAAGCTAACCCTAAACCTAACCTTTACCCTTAGCCTAGCCCTAACCCTAAACCTAACCCTAACCCTAAACCTAAACCTTACCCTTAGCCTAACCCTAACCCTAACCCTAAACCTAACAATTACCTTCACCCTATCCCTAACCTTATCCCTAACCCTAACCCTAACCCTAACCTTAACCCTAACCCTTATCCTTACCCTAACCCTAACCCTAACCCTAACCCTAAAACTAACCGTAAACCTAATCTTTACCCTTAACCTAACACTAACCCTAACCCTAACACTTAACCTAGGCCTAACCCTAACCCTAACCCTAAAACTAACCCTTACCCTTAACATAACCCTAACCCTAACCCTAACTGTAACCCCTAAGCCTAACCCTAACCCTAACGCTAACCCTTAACCTAACCTTAAACTAATCCTAACCACTAACCCTAACCTTTACACTAACCCTATCCCTAACCTTAACCCTTACCCTTACCCTAACCCTAACCCTAACTCTAACCCTAATCATAGCCCTAACCCTAACATTTACCCTAACCCTAATCCTAACCCTTACTCTAACCCTAACCCTAATCTCAACCTTAACCCTAAACCTAACCCTAACCCTAACCCTTACCCTTACCCTAAACCTAACCCTAACCCTAACCCTAACCCTCACCCTAAACCTTACTCTAAGCCTAACCCTTACCTTACCACTAATCGAAACCCTAACCTCAAACTTAACCATAACCCTAAACCTAAACCTAACCATTACCCTTACCCTAACCCTAACCCTAACCCTAAACCTAAACCTAACCCTAACCCTAACCCTAACCCTTACGTTAACCCTAACCCTAACCCTAACACTTACCCTTACCCTAACGCTAACCCCAACACTAACCCTAACCCTAACCCTTACCCTAAACCTAACCCTAACCCTAACCCTAACCCTTACACTTATCCTAACATTAACCCTATTCCTAAACCTTACCCTTACCCTAAACCTAACCTGAACCCTTACCCTAAACCTAACCCTATCCCTAACCCTTACCCTTATCTTAACCCTAACCCTAACCCTAACCCTTACGCTTACCTAACGCTAACACTAAAACTAACCCTAAACCTAACCCTTACCCTTATCCTAACCCTAACCCTAAACTTAACCCCAAACCTAAACCTAAACTTAACCGTAACCCTAACCCTTACCCTTACCCTAACCCTAACCCTAAACCTAACCCTAACCCTAACCCTAACCCTTATCCTTACCCTAACCCTAACCCTAACCCTAACCCTACCCCAAACTCTAACCGTAACCCTAACATTAACCCTAATCCTAACCCTAAACCTAACGCTAACCTTAACCCTAACCCTTATCCTTACCTAACCCTAACACTAACACTAACCCTAAAGGTAACCCTAACCCTAAACCTAACCCTTACCCTTACCCTAACCCTAACCCTAACATTAACGGTAACCCCTAAGCCTAACCGTAACCCTAACCCTAAACCTAACACTTACCCTAACCCTAACCCTAACCCTAACCCTTACCCTTATCCTAACCCTAACCCTAACCCTAATAATAACACTTACCCTAACCCTTACCCTTACCCTAACCCTAACCCTAACCCTAATAATAACACTTACCTTAACCCTAACCCTAAACCTTACCTTAACCCTAACCTTAACCCTAACCCTTACTCTTACCCTAAACCTAACCCTAAATCTTACCTTCACCCTAAGCCTAACCTTAACCCTAACCCTAACCTTAACCCTACCTTAACCCTAACCCTTATCCTTACCCTAACCCTAACCCTAACCCTAAACCTAACCCTAAACCTAACCCTTACACTTAACCTAACACTAACCCTAACCCTAACACTTAACCTAAGTCTAACCCTAACCCTAACCCTTAACCTTACCCTAACACTTACCTTAACCCTAAACCTAACCCTAACCCTAACCGTAACCCTAACACTTACCCTTTCCCTTACCCTTACCCTAACCCTAACCCTAAACCTAACCCTAACCCTAACCCTAACCCTTACCTTTACCCTTACCCTAACCCTAAGCCTAACACTAACCCTAACGCGAACCCTAAACCTAACCCTACCCTAAACCTAACCTTTACCCTTAGGCTAACCCTAACCCTAAACCTAACCCTAAATCTTACCTTCACCCTAACCCTAACCTTACACCTAACCCTAACCCTAACGCTACCTTAACCCTAACCCTTATCCTTACCCTAACCCTAACCCTAAAACTAAACCTAACCCTAAACCTAACCCTTACACTTAACCTAACACTAACCCTAACCCTAACACTTAACCTAAGCCTAACCCTAACCCTAACCCTTAACCTTACCCTAACACTTACCTTAACCCTAAACCTAACCCTAACCCTAACCTTAACCCTAACGCTTACCCTTTCCCTTACCCTTACCTTAACCCTAACCCTAACCCTAAACATAACCCTTACCCTTAACATAACCCTAACCCTAAACCTAACCTTAACCCAAACCCTTACCCTTACCCTTACCCTAACCCTAACCCTAACCCTAATAATAACACTTACCCTAACCCTTACCCTTACCCTAACCCTAACCCTAACCCTAATAATAACACTTACCCTAACCCTAATCCTCACCCTAACCCTAACCCTTACCCTTACCCTAACCCTAACCCTAAGCCTAACCCAAATCCTTATCCTAACCCTAACGCTAACCCTAACACTAACCCTAACCCTTACCCTAACCCTATCCCTAACCCTAACCCTTACCCTAACCCTGACCCTAAGTCTAACCCTAACCATAACCCTAACCCTAACATTTACCCTAACCCTAATCCTAACCCTTACTCTAACCCTAACCCTAACCTCAACCTTAACCCTAAACCTAACCCTAACCCTAACCCTTACCCTTACCGTAAACCTAACCCTAACCCTAACCCTGACCCTCATCCTATCCCTTACTCTAACCCTAACACTTACCCTAACACTAATCAAAACCCTAACCTCAAACTTAACCCTAACCCTAAACCTAAACCTAACCATTACCCTTACCCTAACCCCAAAACTACACCTAACCCTAACCCTAACCCTAACCCTTACCGTTACCCTAAATCTAACCCCAAAGCTAACTCTAACACTAACCCTAACCTCTAACCCTAAAACTAAACCTAACCCTAATCCTTACCCTTACCCTAACCCTAACCCTAACCTCTACCCAACCCTAAACCTAACCCTAACCCTAAACCTTACCCTAACACTTATCCTAACCCTAACCCTAACCCTAACCCTAACCCTTAACCTAACCCTAACTCTAACAGTAACCCTTACCCTAAACCTAACCGTAACCCTAACACTTACCCTAACCCTAACACTAACCCTAACTCTAACCCCAACCCTAACCCTTACCCTACCCTAAACCTAACCCTAACCCTAATCCCTAAGCCTAACCCTAACCCTAACCCTAACCCTTACCCTTATCCTAACCCTAACCCTAACCCTAACCCTAACACTTACCCTTACCTTAAACCCTGCCCTAACCCTAACGCTAACCCTAACCCCTACCCTAACCCTAACCCTAAACCTTACCTTACCCTTACCCTAATGCTAAACCTGACCCTAAACCTAACCCTAACCCTTACACATACCCTAACCCTAACCCTAACCCTAACCTTAACCCTAACCCTTAACCTAACCCTAACCCTTACCCTACCCTAACCCTAACCCTAACCCTAACCCTAACGCTAAACCTTATCCTTACCCTACACCTAACCCTAACCCTCACCCTAGCCCTAACCCTAACCCTAACCCTAACACTTACCCTTACCCTAACGCTAACCCTAACCCTATCTCTAACCCTTACCCTTACCTTAACCCTAACCCTAACCCTAACCCTTAACTTTACCCTAACACTAAAATTAACCCTAACCCTCACCTAACTCTTACCCTTACCCTAAAGCTAACCCTAACCGTAACCCTAAACCTTACCCTTACCCTAAACCTAAGCCTAAGCCTAACCCTAAAACTAACCCTAACCCTAAACCTAAAACTTAACCTTACCCTAACCCTAAACCTAAACTTAACCTTAACCCTAACCCTAACCCTAACCCTTACCCTTACCCTAACCCTAACACTAGCCCTAACCCTAAACCTTACCCTTACCCTAACCCTAACCCTAACACTTACCCTAAACCTAACCCAAACCCTAAGCCTAACCCTTACACTTACCTTAAACCTAACCCTAACCCTTACCCTTACCCTAATGCTAAAACTAACCCTAATCCTCACCCTATCCCTTACCCTTACCCTAACCTTAACCCCATCCCTAAACCTAACCCTAACCATAACCCTAACCCTTACGCTTACCCTAAACCTAACCCTAAACCTAACCCAAACCCTAAACCTAATTTTACCCTAACCCTAACCCTAATCCTAACTCTAACCCTTACCTTACCCTAACCCTAACCCTAACCCTAAACCTAACCCAAACCCTAAACCTAACTTTTACCCTAACCCTAACCCTAACCCTAACCCTTACCCTTAACTTAACCCTAACCTAACCCTAACACGTACCCTTACCCTAACGCTAACCATAACCGTAACCCTAAACTTTACCCTTACCCTAACCCTAAGCCTAACCCTAACCCTAACCCTAACCCTAAACCTAAACCATAAACTTAGCCTAACCCTAACCCTAATCTTAACCTTATCCCTAACCCTAACCCTAACCCTTACCCTTACCGTAACCCTAAACCTAGCCCTAACCCTAAACCTTACCCTTACCCTAAACGTAACCCTAACCCTTACCCTAAACCTAACCCTAACCCTAAGCCTAACCGTTACCATTACCTTAACCCTAACCCCAACCCTAACACTTACCCTTACCCTAACGCTAACCCTAACCCAAACCCTAAACTTTACCCTAAACCTAACCCTAACCCTAACCCTTACCCTAACCCTAACCCTAACCCTAACCTAACCCTTACCCTTATCCTAGCCCTAACCCTAACCCTAAACATTATCCTTACCCTAAACCTAACCCTAACCCTTACCCTAAACCTAATACTATCCCTAACCCTTACCCTTACCTTAACCCTAACATTAATCCTAACCCTTACGCTTACCCTAACGCTAACACTAACCCTAACCCTAACCCTAACCCTTACCCTTACCCTAAACCTAACCCTAACCTTAACCCCAACCCTAAACCTAACCCTAACCGTAACCCTAACCCTTACTCTTACCCTAAGCCTAACCCTAAACCTACACCTAACCCTAACCCTAACCCTTATCTTACCCTAACCCTAACACTAATCCTAGCCCTAAACTTATATGTAACCCTAACCCTAACCCTTATCTTTACCCTTACCCTAATCCTAACCTTAACCCTAACCCTAACCTTAACCCTAAACCTAACCCTAACCTTAACCCTAACCCTTATCCTTACCCTAACCATAACACTAACCCTAACCCTAACGGTAAACCTAACCCTAAACCTAACCCTTACCCTTAAACTAACCCTAACCCTAACACTAACCGTAACCACTAAGCCTAACCCTAAACATAACGCTAACCTTACCCTTATCCTAACCCTAAACCTAACCCTAAACCTAACACTTACCCATACCCTAACCCTAAACCTAAACTTAACCCTAACCTTAACCCTAACCCTTTCTCTTACCCTAAACCTAAACCGAAGCCTATCCCTAACCCTAACCCTAAACCTTACACTAATCCTAACCCTAACCCTTACCCTTACCCTAAACCTAACCCTAAACCTAACCCAAACCCTAAACCTAACTTTTACCCTAACCCTAACCCTAACCCTAACCCTTACCCTTAACTTAACCCTAACCCTAACCCTAACACGTACCCTTACCCTAACGCTAACCATAACCGTAACCCTAAACTTTACCCTTACCCTAACCCTAAGCCTAACCCTAACCCTAACCCTAACCCTAAACCTAAACCATAAACTTAGACTAACCCTAACCATAAACTTAACCTTATCCCTAACCCTAACCCTAACCCTTACCCTTACCGTAACACTAAACCTAGCCCTAACCCTAAACCTTACCCTTACCCTAAACGTAACCCTAACCCTTACCCTAAACCTAACCCTAACCCTAAGCCTAACCGTTACCATTACCTTAACCCTAACCCCAACCCTAACACTTACCCTTACCCTAACGCTAACCCTAACCCAATCCCTAAACTTTACCCTAAACCTAACCCTAACCCTAACCCTTACCCTAACCCTAACCCTAACCCTAACCTAACCCTTACCCTTATCCTAGCCCTAACCCTAACCCTAAACATTATCCTTACCCTAAACCTAACCCTAACCCTTACCCTAAACCTAATACTATCCCTAACACTTACCCTTACCTTAACCCTAACATTAATCCTAACCCTTACGCTTACCCTAACGCTAACACTAACCCTAACCCTAACCCTAACCCTAACCCTTACCCTTACCCTAAACCTAACCCTAACCTTAACCCCAACCTTAAACCTAAACCTAACCGTAACCCTAACCCTTACTCTTACCCTAAGCCTAACCCTAAACCTAAACCTAACCCTAACCCTAACCCTAATCCTTACCCTTACCCTAACCCTAACCCTAACCTCTACCCAACCCTAAACCTAACCCTAACCCTAAACCTTACCCTAACACTTATCCTAACCCTAACCCTAACCCTAACCCTAACCCTTAACCTAACCCTAACTCTAACAGTAACCCTTACCCTAAACCTAACCGTAACCCTAACACTTACCCTAACCCTAACACTAACCCTAACTCTAACCCCAACCCTAACCCTTACCCTACCCTAAACCTAACCCTAACCCTAATCCCTAAGCCTAACCCTAACCCTAACCCTAACCCTTACCCTTATCCTAACCCTAACCCTAACCCTAACCCTAACACTTACCCTTACCTTAAACCCTGCCCTAACCCTAACGCTAACCCTAACCCCTACCCTAACCCTAACCCTAAACCTTACCTTACCCTTACCCTAATGCTAAACCTGACCCTAAACCTAACCCTAACCCTTACACATACCCTAACCCTAACCCTAACCCTAACCTTAACCCTAACCCTTAACCTAACCCTAACCCTTACCCTACCCTAACCCTAACCCTAACCCTAACCCTAACGCTAAACCTTATCCTTACCCTACACCTAACCCTAACCCTCACCCTAGCCCTAACCCTAACCCTAACCCTAACACTTACCCTTACCCTAACGCTAACCCTAACCCTATCTCTAACCCTTACCCTTACCTTAACCCTAACCCTAACCCTAACCCTTAACTTTACCCTAACACTAAAATTAACCCTAACCCTCACCTAACTCTTACCCTTACCCTAAAGCTAACCCTAACCGTAACCCTAAACCTTACCCTTACCCTAAACCTAAGCCTAAGCCTAACCCTAAAACTAACCCTAACCCTAAACCTAAAACTTAACCTTACCCTAACCCTAAACCTAAACTTAACCTTAACCCTAACCCTAACCCTAACCCTTACCCTTACCCTAACCCTAACACTAGCCCTAACCCTAAACCTTACCCTTACCCTAACCCTAACCCTAACACTTAACCTAAACCTAACCCAAACCCTAAGCCTAACCCTTACACTTACCTTAAACCTAACCCTAACCCTTACCCTTACCCTAATGCTAAAACTAACCCTAATCCTCACCCTATCCCTTACCCTTACCCTAACCTTAACCCCATCCCTAAACCTAACCCTAACCATAACCCTAACCCTTACGCTTACCCTAAACCTAACCCTAAACCTAACCCAAACCCTAAACCTAATTTTACCCTAACCCTAACCCTAATCCTAACTCTAACCCTTACCTTACCCTAACCCTAACCCTAACCCTAAATCTAACCCAAACCCTAAACCTAACTTTTACCCTAACCCTAACCCTAACCCTAACCCTTACCCTTAACTTAACCCTAACCTAACCCTAACACGTACCCTTACCCTAACGCTAACCATAACCGTAACCCTAAACTTTACCCTTACCCTAACCCTAAGCCTAACCCTAACCCTAACCCTAACCCTAAACCTAAACCATAAACTTAGCCTAACCCTAACCCTAATCTTAACCTTATCCCTAACCCTAACCCTAACCCTTACCCTTACCGTAACCCTAAACCTAGCCCTAACCCTAAACCTTACCCTTACCCTAAACGTAACCCTAACCCTTACCCTAAACCTAACCCTAACCCTAAGCCTAACCGTTACCATTACCTTAACCCTAACCCCAACCCTAACACTTACCCTTACCCTAACGCTAACCCTAACCCAAACCCTAAACTTTACCCTAAACCTAACCCTAACCCTAACCCTTACCCTAACCCTAACCCTAACCCTAACCTAACCCTTACCCTTATCCTAGCCCTAACCCTAACCCTAAACATTATCCTTACCCTAAACCTAACCCTAAACCTTACCCTAAACCTAATACTATCCCTAACCCTTACCCTTACCTTAACCCTAACATTAATCCTAACCCTTACGCTTACCCTAACGCTAACACTAACCCTAACCCTAACCCTAACCCTTACCCTTACCCTAAACCTAACCCTAACCTTAACCCCAACCCTAAACCTAACCCTAACCGTAACCCTAACCCTTACTCTTACCCTAAGCCTAACCCTAAACCTACACCTAACCCTAACCCTAACCCTTATCTTACCCTAACCCTAACACTAATCCTAGCCCTAAACTTATATGTAACCCTAACCCTAACCCTTATCTTTACCCTTACCCTAATCCTAACCTTAACCCTAACCCTAACCTTAACCCTAAACCTAACCCTAACCTTAACCCTAACCCTTATCCTTACCCTAACCATAACACTAACCCTAACCCTAACGGTAAACCTAACCCTAAACCTAACCCTTACCCTTAAACTAACCCTAACCCTAACACTAACCGTAACCACTAAGCCTAACCCTAAACATAACGCTAACCTTACCCTTATCCTAACCCTAAACCTAACCCTAAACCTAACACTTACCCATACCCTAACCCTAAACCTAAACTTAACCCTAACCTTAACCCTAACCCTTTCTCTTACCCTAAACCTAAACCGAAGCCTATCCCTAACCCTAACCCTAAACCTTACACTAATCCTAACCCTAACCCTTACCCTTACCCTAAACCTAACCCTAAACCTAACCCAAACCCTAAACCTAACTTTTACCCTAACCCTAACCCTAATCCTAACTCTAACCCTTACCTTACCCTAACCCTAACCCTAACCCTAAACCTAACCCAAACCCTAAACCTAACTTTTACCCTAACCCTAACCCTAACCCTAACCCTTACCCTTAACTTAACCCTAACCCTAACCCTAACACGTACCCTTACCCTAACGCTAACCATAACCGTAACCCTAAACTTTACCCTTACCCTAACCCTAAGCCTAACCCTAACCCTAACCCTAACCCTAAACCTAAACCATAAACTTAGCCTAACCCTAACCCTAAACTTAACCTTATCCCTAACCCTAACCCTAACCCTTACCCTTACCGTAACACTAAACCTAGCCCTAACCCTAAACCTTACCCTTACCCTAAACGTAACCCTAACCCTTACCCTAAACCTAACCCTAACCCTAAGCCTAACCGTTACCATTACCTTAACCCTAACCCCAACCCTAACACTTACCCTTACCCTAACGCTAACCCTAACCCAAACCCTAAACTTTACCCTAAACCTAACCCTAACCCTAACCCTTACCCTAACCCTAACCCTAACCCTAACCTAACCCTTACCCTTATCCTAGCCCTAACCCTAACCCTAAACATTATCCTTACCCTAAACCTAACCCTAACCCTTACCCTAAACCTAATACTATCCCTAACACTTACCCTTACCTTAACCCTAACATTAATCCTAACCCTTACGCTTACCCTAACGCTAACACTAACCCTAACCCTAACCCTAACCCTTACCCTTACCCTAAACCTAACCCTAACCTTAACCCCAACCTTAAACCTAAACCTAACCGTAACCCTAACCCTTACTCTTACCCTAAGCCTAACCCTAAACCTAAACCTAACCCTAACCCTAACCCTTATCCTTACCCTAACCCTAACACTAATCCTAGCCCTAAACTTAAATGTAACCCTAACCCTAACCCTTATCTTTACCCTTACCCTAATCCTAACCTTAACCCTAACCCTAACCCTAACCCTAAACCTAACCCTAACCTTAACCCTAACCCTTATCCTTACCCTAACCATAACACTAACCCTAACCCTAACGGTAAACCTAACCCTAAACCTAACCCTTACCCTTAAACTAACCCTAACCCTAACACTAACCGTAACCACTAAGCCTAACCCTAAACATAACGCTAACCCTTACCCTTATCCTAACCCTAAACCTAACCCTAAACCTAACACTTACCCATACCCTAACCCTAAACCTAAACTTAACCCTAACCTTAACCCTAACCCTTTCTCTTACCCTAAACCTAAACCGAAGCCTAACCCTAACCCTAACCCTAAACCTTACACTAATCCTAACCCTAACCCTACCCTTACCCTAAACCTAACCCTAACCCTCACCCTTACCTTAACGCTAACTCTAACCCTAACACTTACCCTTACCCTAACGCTAACCGTAACCCTAACCCTAACCCTAAACCTAACACATATCCTTACCCTAACTCTAACATTAACAGTAACCCTAACCCTAACTGTAACCCTAACCCTTACCCTTACCCCTACCCAAACCCTAAACTTAATCCTAACCCTAACCTTAACCCTTATCCTACCCCTAACCCTAATCCTAACACTTTACCTAACCATAACCTCAACCTTAACCCTAACCCTAAACCTAACACTTATCCTTACCGTAAACCTAACCCTAACCCTAACCCTTACCCTAACCCTAACACTTACCCTAACCCTAACCTCAACCTTAACCCTAACCCTAACCCTAAACCTAATCCTTACCCTTACCCTATCCCTAACCCTAAAACTAACCCTAACCCTAACCCTTACCCTTACCCTTACCCTAAACCTAACCCTAAACCTAAACCTAACCCTAACACTAACCCCTAACCCTAAAATTAAATTTAATCCTAACCCTAACCCGTAAGCCTAACCTAACCCTAAAGCTAACCCTAACCCTTATCCTAACCCTAAGCCTAACCCTAACACTTACCCTTACCTTAAATCCTGCCATAACCCTAACGCTAACCCTAACCCTTACCCTAAACCTAACCCTAAAACTTACCCTTACCCTTACCGTAACACTAAACCTAACCTTAAACCTAACCCTAACCCTAACCCTTACCCTTATCCAAACCCTGACCCTAACCCCAACCCTAAACCTTACCCTTAACCTAAACCTAACCCTAACCCTTACTCTAAACCTAACCCTAACCCTATCCCATACCCTTACCTTAACCCTAACCGTAACCCTAACCCTTACCCTTTCCCTAACCCAACCCTAACCTTAACCCCAAACCTAAACCTAATCCTAACCGAAACCCTAACCCTTACCCTTACCCTAAACCAAACCCTAAACCTAACCCTAACCCTAACCCTTACCCTAACCCTAACCCTAATCCTAACCCTAACCCTTACGGTACCCTCACCCTAACCCTAACCCAAACCTAACCCTAAACCTAATCCTGACCATAACCCTTACCATTACCCTCACCCTAACCCTAACCCTAAACCTAACCATAACCCTAATCCTAACCCTAACCATTACCATTACCCCACCCTAACCCTAACATGAACCCTAACCCTAACCCTACCCCTAACTGTAACCTTAACCCTAAACTTTATCCTACCCTAACCCTAACACAAACCCTAACCGTAAACGTAACCCTAACCCTAAACCTAACCCTTACCCTTACCCTAACCCTAACCCTAACCCTAACCCTAACCGTAACCCCTAAGCCTAACCTTTACCCTATCGCTAACCCTTACCCTTATCCTAACCCTAACCCTAATCCTAACCCTAACACTTTCCCTTACCCTAACCCTAAACCTAACCTTAACCGTAACCCTAACCCTAAACCTTACCTTTACCCTAACCCTAACCTTAACCCTAACCCTAAACCTTACACTTACCCTAACCCTAACCCTAAACCATACCCTAAAACTAACCCTAACCCTAACCCTAACCCTTACAGTTACCTTAACCCTAACTCTAACCCTAACACTTACCCTTACCCTAACTCTAACCCTAACCCTAACCCTAACCCTAACCCTAACACATATCCTTACCCTAACCCTAACCCTAACCCTAACTCTAACCCTAACAATTATCCTTATCCTAACCCTACCCTAACCCTAACCCTAACCCTAACCCTTACCCTAACCATAACACTAAACCTAACCCTAACCCTTACCTTACCCTCACTCTAACCATGGCCTTAACCCTAACCCGAACCCTAACGCTAACCCTAACCTTAACCCTAACCCTTATCCTTACCATAACCCAAATACTAACCCTAACCCTAACCCTAACCCTAAAACTAAACCTAACCCTAAACCTAACCCTTACTCTTACTCTAACCCTAACCCTAACCCTATCCCTAATCTTAACACCTAAACCTAAGCCTAAGCCTAACCCTAATCCTTAACCTTACCCTAAACCTAAACCTAACATTAAACCTAACGCTAACCCTAAATCTTACCCTTACACAAACCCTAACCCTAAACTTTACCCTTACCCTAAACCTAACCCTTACCCTAACCCTAACCCTAACATATATCCTTACCCTACCCCTAACGCTAACCCTAACAGTAACCCTAACCCTAACCCTAATCCTCACCCTAACCCTAACCCTTACCCTTACCCTAACCCTAACCCTAACCCTAACCCAAACCCTTATCCTAACCCTAACCCTAACCCTAACCCTTAACCTAACCTTAAACTAATCCTAACCACTAACACTAACCTTTACCCTAACCCTATCCCTAACCTTAACCTTACCCTTACCCTAACTCTAACCCTAACTCTAACCCTAACCATAACCCTAACCCTAACATTTACCCTAACCCTAATCCTAACCCTTACTCTAAACCTAACCCTAATCTCAACCTTAACCCTAAACCTAACCCTAACACTAACCCTTACCCTTACCCTAAACCTAACCCTAACCCTAACACTAACCCTCACCCTAACCCTTACTCTAAGCCTAACCCTTACCCTAAAACTAATTGAAACCCTAACCTCAAACTTAACCATAACCCTAAACCTAACCTAGCCATTACCCTTACCCTAACCCTAACCCTAACCGTAAACCTAACCCTAACCCTAACCCTAACCCTAACCCTTACCCTTACCCTAACTCTAACCCCAAAGCTAACCCTAACCCTAACCCTAAAACCTAACCTAAACTAACCCTAACCCTAACCCTAACACTTACCCTTACCCTAACCCTAACCCTAACCTTTACCCCAACCGTAACCCTAACCCTAACCCTAACCCTTACCCTAACACTTATCCTAACCCTAAGCCTAACCCTAACCCTAATACTTACCCTAACCCTAACCCTAAATCTAACAACCCTTACCCTAACCCTAACACTTGCCATTAGCCTAACCCTAACCCTAACTCTAACCCTTACCCTAACCCTAACCCTAACCCTAACCCTAACTCTAACACTAACCCTAACCCTAACCTAACCCTTACCCTTACTCTAACCCTAACCCTAACCCTAACCCTAATCGTAACCCCTAAGCCTAAGCCTAACCCTAACCCTAACCCTTAACCTTACCCTAATCCTAAACCTAACATTAACCCTAACGGTAACCCTAAAACTTACCCTTACCCAAACCCTAACCCTAAACCTTACCCTTACCCTAAACCTAACCCTAACACTTACCCTTACCCTAAACCTAACCCTAACCCTAACCCTAACCCTAACCCTCACCCTAACCCTAACTCTAACCCTAACACTTACCCTATCACTAATCGAAACCCTAACCTCAAACTTAACCATAACCCTAAACCTAAAGCTAACCATTACCCTCAGCCTAACCCTAACCCTAACCCTAACCCTAAACCTAACCCTAAACCTAACCCTAACCCTAACCCTTACCCTTACCCTAACTCTAACCCCATAGCTAACCCTAACCCTAACCCTAAAACCTAACCCTAAAACTAACCCTAACCCTAACCCTAACCCTTACCCTTACCCTAACCCTAACCCTAACCTTTACCCCAACCCTAAACCTAACCCTAACCCTTACCCTAACACTTATCCAAGCCCTATCCCTAACCCTATCCCTAACACTTACCCTAACCCTAACTCTAACAATAACCCTTACCCTAACCCTAAACCTAACACTTGCCATTACCCTAACCGTAACACTAACTCTAACCCTTACCCTTACCCTAACCCTAACCCTTACCCTAGCACTAAACCTAACCCTAACCGCTAAACCTAACCCTTAACCTAACAGTAACCCTAACCCTGACCCTAAACCTTACCCTTACCCTAACCCTAACCCTTACACTTACCCTAAACCTAACCCTAAACCTAACACTAACCCAAACTCTAACCCTAACCCTAACCCTTACCCTACCCTAAACCTATCCCTAACCCTAACCCTAACTCCTAAGCCTAACCCTAACCCTAACCCTAACCCTTACCCTTATCCTAACCCTAACCCTAACTCTAACCCTAACCCTAAAACTTACCCTTACCCTAAACCCTGCCCTAACCCTAACGCTAACCCTAACCCTTACCCTAACCCTAACCCTAAACCTTACCCTTACCCTAAACGTAACCCTAACCCTTACCCTAAACCTAACCCTAACCCTAAGCCTAACCGTTACCATTACCTTAACCCTAACCCCAACCCTAACACTTACCCTTACCCTAACGCTAACCCTAACCCAAACCCTAAACTTTACCCTAAACCTAACCCTAACCCTAACCCTTACCCTAACCCTAACCCTAACCCTAACCTAACCCTTACCCTTATCCTAGCCCTAACCCTAACCCTAAACATTATCCTTACCCTAAACCTAACCCTAAACCTTACCCTAAACCTAATACTATCCCTAACCCTTACCCTTACCTTAACCCTAACATTAATCCTAACCCTTACGCTTACCCTAACGCTAACACTAACCCTAACCCTAACCCTAACCCTTACCCTTACCCTAAACCTAACCCTAACCTTAACCCCAACCCTAAACCTAACCCTAACCGTAACCCTAACCCTTACTCTTACCCTAAGCCTAACCCTAAACCTACACCTAACCCTAACCCTAACCCTTATCTTACCCTAACCCTAACACTAATCCTAGCCCTAAACTTATATGTAACCCTAACCCTAACCCTTATCTTTACCCTTACCCTAATCCTAACCTTAACCCTAACCCTAACCTTAACCCTAAACCTAACCCTAACCTTAACCCTAACCCTTATCCTTACCCTAACCATAACACTAACCCTAACCCTAACGGTAAACCTAACCCTAAACCTAACCCTTACCCTTAAACTAACCCTAACCCTAACACTAACCGTAACCACTAAGCCTAACCCTAAACATAACGCTAACCTTACCCTTATCCTAACCCTAAACCTAACCCTAAACCTAACACTTACCCATACCCTAACCCTAAACCTAAACTTAACCCTAACCTTAACCCTAACCCTTTCTCTTACCCTAAACCTAAACCGAAGCCTATCCCTAACCCTAACCCTAAACCTTACACTAATCCTAACCCTAACCCTTACCCTTACCCTAAACCTAACCCTAAACCTAACCCAAACCCTAAACCTAACTTTTACCCTAACCCTAACCCTAATCCTAACTCTAACCCTTACCTTACCCTAACCCTAACCCTAACCCTAAACCTAACCCAAACCCTAAACCTAACTTTTACCCTAACCCTAACCCTAACCCTAACCCTTACCCTTAACTTAACCCTAACCCTAACCCTAACACGTACCCTTACCCTAACGCTAACCATAACCGTAACCCTAAACTTTACCCTTACCCTAACCCTAAGCCTAACCCTAACCCTAACCCTAACCCTAAACCTAAACCATAAACTTAGCCTAACCCTAACCCTAAACTTAACCTTATCCCTAACCCTAACCCTAACCCTTACCCTTACCGTAACACTAAACCTAGCCCTAACCCTAAACCTTACCCTTACCCTAAACGTAACCCTAACCCTTACCCTAAACCTAACCCTAACCCTAAGCCTAACCGTTACCATTACCTTAACCCTAACCCCAACCCTAACACTTACCCTTACCCTAACGCTAACCCTAACCCAAACCCTAAACTTTACCCTAAACCTAACCCTAACCCTAACCCTTACCCTAACCCTAACCCTAACCCTAACCTAACCCTTACCCTTATCCTAGCCCTAACCCTAACCCTAAACATTATCCTTACCCTAAACCTAACCCTAACCCTTACCCTAAACCTAATACTATCCCTAACACTTACCCTTACCTTAACCCTAACATTAATCCTAACCCTTACGCTTACCCTAACGCTAACACTAACCCTAACCCTAACCCTAACCCTTACCCTTACCCTAAACCTAACCCTAACCTTAACCCCAACCTTAAACCTAAACCTAACCGTAACCCTAACCCTTACTCTTACCCTAAGCCTAACCCTAAACCTAAACCTAACCCTAACCCTAACCCTTATCCTTACCCTAACCCTAACACTAATCCTAGCCCTAAACTTAAATGTAACCCTAACCCTAACCCTTATCTTTACCCTTACCCTAATCCTAACCTTAACCCTAACCCTAACCCTAACCCTAAACCTAACCCTAACCTTAACCCTAACCCTTATCCTTACCCTAACCATAACACTAACCCTAACCCTAACGGTAAACCTAACCCTAAACCTAACCCTTACCCTTAAACTAACCCTAACCCTAACACTAACCGTAACCACTAAGCCTAACCCTAAACATAACGCTAACCCTTACCCTTATCCTAACCCTAAACCTAACCCTAAACCTAACACTTACCCATACCCTAACCCTAAACCTAAACTTAACCCTAACCTTAACCCTAACCCTTTCTCTTACCCTAAACCTAAACCGAAGCCTAACCCTAACCCTAACCCTAAACCTTACACTAATCCTAACCCTAACCCTACCCTTACCCTAAACCTAACCCTAACCCTCACCCTTACCTTAACGCTAACTCTAACCCTAACACTTACCCTTACCCTAACGCTAACCGTAACCCTAACCCTAACCCTAAACCTAACACATATCCTTACCCTAACTCTAACATTAACAGTAACCCTAACCCTAACTGTAACCCTAACCCTTACCCTTACCCCTACCCAAACCCTAAACTTAATCCTAACCCTAACCTTAACCCTTATCCTACCCCTAACCCTAATCCTAACACTTTACCTAACCATAACCTCAACCTTAACCCTAACCCTAAACCTAACACTTATCCTTACCGTAAACCTAACCCTAACCCTAACCCTTACCCTAACCCTAACACTTACCCTAACCCTAACCTCAACCTTAACCCTAACCCTAACCCTAAACCTAATCCTTACCCTTACCCTATCCCTAACCCTAAAACTAACCCTAACCCTAACCCTTACCCTTACCCTTACCCTAAACCTAACCCTAAACCTAAACCTAACCCTAACACTAACCCCTAACCCTAAAATTAAATTTAATCCTAACCCTAACCCGTAAGCCTAACCTAACCCTAAAGCTAACCCTAACCCTTATCCTAACCCTAAGCCTAACCCTAACACTTACCCTTACCTTAAATCCTGCCATAACCCTAACGCTAACCCTAACCCTTACCCTAAACCTAACCCTAAAACTTACCCTTACCCTTACCGTAACACTAAACCTAACCTTAAACCTAACCCTAACCCTAACCCTTACCCTTATCCAAACCCTGACCCTAACCCCAACCCTAAACCTTACCCTTAACCTAAACCTAACCCTAACCCTTACTCTAAACCTAACCCTAACCCTATCCCATACCCTTACCTTAACCCTAACCGTAACCCTAACCCTTACCCTTTCCCTAACCCAACCCTAACCTTAACCCCAAACCTAAACCTAATCCTAACCGAAACCCTAACCCTTACCCTTACCCTAAACCAAACCCTAAACCTAACCCTAACCCTAACCCTTACCCTAACCCTAACCCTAATCCTAACCCTAACCCTTACGGTACCCTCACCCTAACCCTAACCCAAACCTAACCCTAAACCTAATCCTGACCATAACCCTTACCATTACCCTCACCCTAACCCTAACCCTAAACCTAACCATAACCCTAATCCTAACCCTAACCATTACCATTACCCCACCCTAACCCTAACATGAACCCTAACCCTAACCCTACCCCTAACTGTAACCTTAACCCTAAACTTTATCCTACCCTAACCCTAACACAAACCCTAACCGTAAACGTAACCCTAACCCTAAACCTAACCCTTACCCTTACCCTAACCCTAACCCTAACCCTAACCCTAACCGTAACCCCTAAGCCTAACCTTTACCCTATCGCTAACCCTTACCCTTATCCTAACCCTAACCCTAATCCTAACCCTAACACTTTCCCTTACCCTAACCCTAAACCTAACCTTAACCGTAACCCTAACCCTAAACCTTACCTTTACCCTAACCCTAACCTTAACCCTAACCCTAAACCTTACACTTACCCTAACCCTAACCCTAAACCATACCCTAAAACTAACCCTAACCCTAACCCTAACCCTTACAGTTACCTTAACCCTAACTCTAACCCTAACACTTACCCTTACCCTAACTCTAACCCTAACCCTAACCCTAACCCTAACCCTAACACATATCCTTACCCTAACCCTAACCCTAACCCTAACTCTAACCCTAACAATTATCCTTATCCTAACCCTACCCTAACCCTAACCCTAACCCTAACCCTTACCCTAACCATAACACTAAACCTAACCCTAACCCTTACCTTACCCTCACTCTAACCATGGCCTTAACCCTAACCCGAACCCTAACGCTAACCCTAACCTTAACCCTAACCCTTATCCTTACCATAACCCAAATACTAACCCTAACCCTAACCCTAACCCTAAAACTAAACCTAACCCTAAACCTAACCCTTACTCTTACTCTAACCCTAACCCTAACCCTATCCCTAATCTTAACACCTAAACCTAAGCCTAAGCCTAACCCTAATCCTTAACCTTACCCTAAACCTAAACCTAACATTAAACCTAACGCTAACCCTAAATCTTACCCTTACACAAACCCTAACCCTAAACTTTACCCTTACCCTAAACCTAACCCTTACCCTAACCCTAACCCTAACATATATCCTTACCCTACCCCTAACGCTAACCCTAACAGTAACCCTAACCCTAACCCTAATCCTCACCCTAACCCTAACCCTTACCCTTACCCTAACCCTAACCCTAACCCTAACCCAAACCCTTATCCTAACCCTAACCCTAACCCTAACCCTTAACCTAACCTTAAACTAATCCTAACCACTAACACTAACCTTTACCCTAACCCTATCCCTAACCTTAACCTTACCCTTACCCTAACTCTAACCCTAACTCTAACCCTAACCATAACCCTAACCCTAACATTTACCCTAACCCTAATCCTAACCCTTACTCTAAACCTAACCCTAATCTCAACCTTAACCCTAAACCTAACCCTAACACTAACCCTTACCCTTACCCTAAACCTAACCCTAACCCTAACACTAACCCTCACCCTAACCCTTACTCTAAGCCTAACCCTTACCCTAAAACTAATTGAAACCCTAACCTCAAACTTAACCATAACCCTAAACCTAAACCTAGCCATTACCCTTACCCTAACCCTAACCCTAACCGTAAACCTAACCCTAACCCTAACCCTAACCCTAACCCTTACCCTTACCCTAACTCTAACCCCAAAGCTAACCCTAACCCTAACCCTAAAACCTAACCCTAAAACTAACCCTAACCCTAACCCTAACACTTACCCTTACCCTAACCCTAACCCTAACCTTTACCCCAACCGTAACCCTAACCCTAACCCTAACCCTTACCCTAACACTTATCCTAACCCTAAGCCTAACCCTAACCCTAATACTTACCCTAACCCTAACCCTAAATCTAACAACCCTTACCCTAACCCTAACACTTGCCATTAGCCTAACCCTAACCCTAACTCTAACCCTTACCCTAACCCTAACCCTAACCCTAACCCTAACTCTAACACTAACCCTAACCCTAACCTAACCCTTACCCTTACTCTAACCCTAACCCTAACCCTAACCCTAATCGTAACCCCTAAGCCTAAGCCTAACCCTAACCCTAACCCTTAACCTTACCCTAATCCTAAACCTAACATTAACCCTAACGGTAACCCTAAAACTTACCCTTACCCAAACCCTAACCCTAAACCTTACCCTTACCCTAAACCTAACCCTAACACTTACCCTTACCCTAAACCTAACCCTAACCCTAACCCTAACCCTAACCCTCACCCTAACCCTAACTCTAACCCTAACACTTACCCTATCACTAATCGAAACCCTAACCTCAAACTTAACCATAACCCTAAACCTAAAGCTAACCATTACCCTCAGCCTAACCCTAACCCTAACCCTAACCCTAAACCTAACCCTAAACCTAACCCTAACCCTAACCCTTACCCTTACCCTAACTCTAACCCCATAGCTAACCCTAACCCTAACCCTAAAACCTAACCCTAAAACTAACCCTAACCCTAACCCTAACCCTTACCCTTACCCTAACCCTAACCCTAACCTTTACCCCAACCCTAAACCTAACCCTAACCCTTACCCTAACACTTATCCAAGCCCTATCCCTAACCCTATCCCTAACACTTACCCTAACCCTAACTCTAACAATAACCCTTACCCTAACCCTAAACCTAACACTTGCCATTACCCTAACCGTAACACTAACTCTAACCCTTACCCTTACCCTAACCCTAACCCTTACCCTAGCACTAAACCTAACCCTAACCGCTAAACCTAACCCTTAACCTAACAGTAACCCTAACCCTGACCCTAAACCTTACCCTTACCCTAACCCTAACCCTTACACTTACCCTAAACCTAACCCTAAACCTAACACTAACCCAAACTCTAACCCTAACCCTAACCCTTACCCTACCCTAAACCTATCCCTAACCCTAACCCTAACTCCTAAGCCTAACCCTAACCCTAACCCTAACCCTTACCCTTATCCTAACCCTAACCCTAACTCTAACCCTAACCCTAAAACTTACCCTTACCCTAAACCCTGCCCTAACCCTAACGCTAACCCTAACCCTTACCCTAACCCTAACCCTAAACCTTACCCTTACCCGTACGCTAACACTAAACCTAACCTTATCCTAAACCTATCCCTAACCCTAAACCTAAGCTTTACCATAACCCTAACCCTAATCCTAACTCTAACCCTTACCTTACCCTAACCCTGACACTAACCCTAAACCTCACCCTAAACCTAACCTTACCCCTAAACCTTACCCTTACCCTTACCCTAACCCTAGCCTAACCCTAACCCTAACCCTAACCCTAAACGTAAACCTTACCCTTAGCCTAACCCTAACACTAAACTTAACCTTAACCCTAACCCTTACCTAACCCTAACCCTTACCTAACCCTTACCCTAACCCTAACCCTAACCCTTCCCTTACCCTAACCCTACCTCTAACCCTAACCCTAAACCTTACCCTTACCCTAACCCTAAACCTAACATTAACCCTTACCCTAAACCTAACCCTAACCCTAACCCTAACCCTTACCCTTACCTTAACCCTAACCCTAACCCTAACACTTACCCTTACCCTAATGCTAACCCTAACCCTAACTCTAACCCTTACCCTAAACCTAACCTGAACCCTAACCCTAACCCTTACACTTATCCTAACCCTAACCCTAACCCTAAACCTTAACCGTACCCTAAACTTAAACCTAACGCTTACCCTAATGCTAACCCTAACCCTAACCCTAACCCTTACCCTAAACCTAACCTTAACCCTAACCCTAACCCTTACACTTATCCTAACCCTAACCCAACCCTAAACCTTAACCGTACCCTAAACCTAAACCTAACCCTTACCCTTACCTTAACCCTAAACCTAACCCTTATGCTTACCCTAATGCTAACACTAACCCTAAACCTAACCTTAACCCCAACCCTAAACCTAAACTTAATCGTAACCCTAACCCTTACCTTTACCCTAATCCTAACCCTAAACCTAACCGTAACCCTAACGCTAACCCTTATCCTTCACCTAACCCTAACCCTAATCCTAACCCTAAATCTAACCCTATCCCTTATCTTTACCCTCACCGTAACGCTAACCTTAACCCTAACCCTAACCCTAAATCTAACCCTAACCTTAACCCTAAACCTTATCCTTACCCTAACCCTAACACTAACACTAACCCTAAAGGTAACCCTAAACCTAACCCTAACCCTAACCCTAACCCTAACCCTTACCCTTACCCTAACCCTAACCCTAACCCTAACCTAACCCTAACCCTAACCCTAACCCTTATCCCTACCCTAACCCTAACCCTAACCCTAACCTAACCCTAACCCAAACTCTAACCCTTACCCTTACCCTAACCCTAACCCTAACCCTAACCCTAACCCTAACCCTAACCCTAACCTAACCCTAACCCTAACCCTAACCCTTACCCTAAACTTAACCCTAACCCTAACCCTAACCCTAACCCTAACCTTAACCCTAACCCTAACCCTAACCTTACCCTTACCCTAACCCTAACCCTAACCCTAACCCTAACCCTAACCCTAACGATACCCTTACCCTTATCCTAACCGAAACCCTAACCCTAAACCGAACACTTACCCTTACCTTAACACTAAACCTAACCTTAACCCTAACCCTAACCCTTATCCTTCACCTAACCCTAACCCTAATCCTAACCCTTACTCTAACCCTAACCCTAACCTCAACCTTAACCCTAAACCTAACCCTAACCCTCACCCTACCCATACCCTAAACCTAACCCTAACCCTAACCCTAACCCTAACACATATCCTTACCCTAACCCTAACCCTAACAGTAACCCTAACCAGAACTGTAACCCTAATCCTAACGCTAACCCTTACCCTTACGCGAACACTAACCCTAACCTTTACCCCAACCCTAAACCTAACCCTAACCCTAACCCTTACCCTAACACTTATCCTAACCCTAACCCTAACACTTACCCTAACCCAAACCCTAACTCTAACAATAACCCTTACCCTAACCCTAACCCTAACACTTGCCATTACCCTTACCCTAACACTAACTCTAACCCTTACCCTAACCCTAACCCTAACCCTTACCCTAACACTAAACCTAACCCTAACCGCTCACCCTAACCCTAACCCTAACACGAACTCTAACCCAAACACTAAAACTAAACCTAACCCTAAACCTAACCCTTACCCTTACTCTAACCCTAACCCTAACCCTAACCCTAATCGTAACCTCTAAGCCTAAGCCTAACCCTAACCCTAACCCTTAACCTTACCCTAACCCTAAACCTAACATTAACCCTAACGCTAACCCTAAAACTTACCCTTACCAAACCCTAACCCTAAACCTTACCCTTACCCTTACCCTAATCCCTACCCTAACCCTAACATTAACACTAACATTTACCCTTACCCTAACCCTAACCCTAACCCTAAATCTAACTCTTACCCTTACACTAACCATAACCCTAAACCTAACCCTAACCCTTACGCTAAACTTAACCCTAACCCTAACCCTAAATTTACCCTAACCCTAACATTAACCCCAACCATAAAGCTAACCCTAACCCCAACCCTAACCCTTACCCTAACCCTAACCCTAGCCCTAACACTAACACTTATCCTTACCCTAACCCAAACCCTAACCCTAACACTTATCCTAACCGTCACCCTAACACTAACCCTTAACCTAACCCTAACACTAACCCTAACCCCTAAGCCTAACCCTTACCCTAACCCTAACCCTAACCCTAACACTAATCCCTAACCCTAATCCTAACCCTAACCCTTACCCTTATCCTAACCCGAACCCTAACCCCAACCTCTACCGTAACCCTAACCCTAACCCTTACCTTAAACCTAACCCTAAACCTAACCCTAACCCTTACTCTTACTCTAACCCTAAACCTAACCATAACCCTAACCCTAACCCTAACCCTTACCCTTACCCTAACCCTAAACTTAACCCTAACCCTAACCCTAAACCATACCCTTACACTAAACCTAACCCTAACCCTTACGCTAAACCTAACCCCAACCCTAATTCTAACCCTTACCTTACCTTAAACCTAACCCTAACCTTAAAGCTTACCCTAACGCTAACCCTAACCCTAAACCTAACCCTAAAACTAACCCTAACACATACCCTTACCCTAACCCTAACCATAACCATAACCCTAACCCTAACCCTAACCCTTAACATAAATGTAACCCAAACCCTAACCATAACCCTTACCCTTCCGCTAACCCTAAAACTAAATCTAACCCGAACCATAACCCTAACCCTAACACTTACCCTAACCTTTACCATAAATGCAACCCTAAACCTAACCCTAAACCTAACCCTAACCTTTACCCTAACCCTAACCCTAACCCCTACCCTAACACTAACACTTAATCTTACCCTAACCCTAACCATAACCCTAACCCTTTTCCTAACCCTAACCCTAAACCTAACCCTAACCATTAACCTAACCCTAACACTAACCCTAACCCCTAAACCTAACCCTTACCATAAGCCTAACCCTAAACCTATCCCTAACACTAACCATAACCATTACCCTAACCATCACCCTAACGCTAACCCCTAACCCTAACCATAACCCTAACACTAACCCTTAACCTTACCCTAACCCTAAACCTAACCCTAACCCTAACCCTAACCCTTATCCTTACCCTAACCCTAAAACTAACCCTAACCCTAAACCTTACCCTTACCCTAAACCTAACCCTAACCCTTACGCTAAACCTAACCCTAACCCTAACACTTACCCTTACCTTAACCCTAACCCTAACCCTAACCCTTACCCTAACCCTAACGCTAACCCTAACCCTAACCCTAACAGTAACTCTAAACCAAACACATAACCTTACGCTAACCCTAACCCTAACCCTAACCATAACCCTAACCCTAACCCTAAACCTAACCCTAAACCTTACCCTTACCCTCACCCTAACCCTAACCTTAAATCTAACCCTAACTCTAACCCTAACACTAAACTTAACCCTAAACCTTATCCTTACCATAACCTAAACCTAACCGTAACCCTAAATTAACCCTTACCTTTACCCTAACCCAAACTCTAAACCTAACCCTAATCCTTACCCTTACCCTAAGCCTAACCCTAAACTTAACCCTAAGCCTTACCCTTAACCTAACCCTAACACTAACCCAAAACCTAACCCTAACTCTAACCCTAACTCTTACCCTTACCCTAACCCTAACCCTAACACTAAATCTAACCCTTAACCTTACCCTAACCCTAACCCTAAACCTAACCCTTACCCTTACCCTTACCCTAACCCTAACCCTAACCCTAACCCTTACCCTCACCCTAACCCTAACCCTAAACCTAACCCTAACCCTAACCCTAAACCTAACCCTAAGCCTAACCCTAACACTTGGCCTTACCCTAACCCTAACCCTAACCCCTAACCCTACCCCTAACCCAAACCTTTACCCTTACCCTAACCCATACCCTAACCCTAACACTAACCAGAACACTTATCCTAAACCTAACCCTAACACTAACCCTTACCCTTACCTTAAACCTAACCCTAACCCTAACCCTAACACATACCCTTACTCTAACCCTAACCCTAACCCTAACCATAACCCTAAACCTAACCCTAAACCTAACAGTAACCCTAACCCTAACCCTAACCCTTACCCTAACCCCAACCTTAACCCCAACACTACACCTAACCCTAACCCTAACCCTAACCCTTACCCTTACCCTAACACTAACCCTAACCCTAACCCTAACCATAACCCTAACCCTTACCCTAACTCTAATCCTAAACCTAACACTAACCTTAAACCTAACACTAATCCTAACCCTAAACCTAACCCTTACCATAACACTAACCCTAACACTTATCCTAACCCTAACCCTAACCCTAACCCTAACACTTACCCTAACACGAGCCCTAACCCTAACCCTTACCCTTACACTAACCCTAACCCTAACCCTTACCCAACCCTAACCCTAACCCCTAACCCTAACCATTAACCTAACCCTAACACTAACCCTAAACCTAACCCTTACCCTTAGCCTAACCCTAATCCTAAACCTAACCCTAACCCTAATCCTAAACCTAACCCTAACCCTAATCCTAAACCTAACCTTAACCCTAACCCTAACCCTTGCTCTTACCCTAACCCTAACAATAAACTTAACACTAAACCTAACCCTAACCCTAACCCTAATGCTAAACTTTACCCTTAACCTAACCCTAACCCTAAACCTCACCCTAACCCTAACCCTAAGCCTAGCCCTTACCCTTTCCCTACCCCTAAACTTAACAATAACCCTAACCCTAACACTTACCCTTACACTAACCCTAACCCTAACTCTAAACCTTACCCTTACACTAAACCTAACCCTAACATTACCCCAAACCTAAACCTAACCCTAACCCTAACTCTTACCCTTACCTTAACCCTAACGATAACCCTAAACCTTGCCCTTACCCTAACACTTACCCTAACCCTAACCCTAACCCTTACCATTACCCTAACCCTAACCCTAACCTTACTTCCAAACCTAAACCTAAACCTAATCCTAATCCTAACCCTTACTCTAAACCTAACCCTAAACCTAACCCTAACCCTAGACCTTATCTTTACCCTAAACCTAATCCTAACCCTAACCCTAACCCTAACACTTATCCTAACCGTAACCCTAACCATATCCCTAACCCTAACCCTTAACCTAACCCTAACACTAACCCTAACCCTAACCTAACCCTTACCCTTATCCTAACCTTAACCCTAACCCTAATACTTACCCTTACCCAAATCCCTACCCTAACCCTAACATTAACACTAACATTTACCCTTACCCTAACCCTAAACCTAACCCTAAATCTAACTCTTACCCTTACACTAACCTTAACCCTAAACCTAACCCTAACCCTTACGCTAAACCTAACCCTAACCCTAAATTTACCCTAACCCTAACATTAACCCCAACCATAAACCTAACCCTAACCCCAACCCTAACACTTACCCTAACCCTAACCCTAGCCCTAACACTAACACTTATCCTTACCCTAACCCAAACCCTAACCCTAACACTTATCCTAACCGTAACCCTAACCCTAACCCTTAACCTAACCCTAACACTAACCCTAACCCCTAACCCTAACCCTTACCCTAACCCTAACCCTAACCCTAACACTAATCCCTAACCCTAAACCTAACCCTAACCCTTACCCTTATCCTAACCCGAACCCTAACCCCAACCTCTACCGTAACCCTAACCCTAACCCTTACCTTAAACCTAACCCTAACCCTAACCCTAACCCTTACCGTCACCCTAACCCTAACCCTAAACCTAACCCTAACCCTAAACCTCACCCTAACCCTAACCCTAACCCCTAACCCAACCCCTAACCCAAAGCTTTACCCTTACCCTAACCCAAACCCTAACCCTAACCCTAACCAGACCACTTATCCCAAACCTAACCCTAACACTAACCCTTACCCTTACCTTAAACCTAACCCTAACCCTAACCCTAACACATACCCTTACTCTAACCCTAACACTAACCCTAACCATAACCCTAAACCTAACCCTAAACCTAAGAGTAACCCTAACCCTAACCCTAACCCTTACCCTAACCCCAACCTTAACCCCAACACTACACCTAACCCTAACCCTAACCCTAACCCTTACCCTTACCCTAACACTAACCCTAACCCTAACCCTAACCATAACCCTAACCCTTACCCTAACTCTAATCCTAAACCTAACACTAACCTTAAACCTAACACTAATCCTAACCCTAACCCTAACCCTTACCATAACACTAACCCTAACACTTATCCTAACCCTAACCCTAACCCTAACCCTAACACTTACCCTAACACGAACCCTAACCCTAACCCTTACCCTTACACTAACCCTAACCCTAACCCTTACCCAACCATAACCCTAACCCCTAACCCTAACCATTAACCTAACCCTTACCCTTAGCCTAACCCTAATCCTAAACCTAACCCTAACCCTAATCCTAAACCTAACCCTAACCCTAATCCTAAACCTAACCTTAACCCTAACCCTAACCCTTGCTCTTACCCTAACCCTAACAATAAACTTAACACTAAACCTAACCCTAACCCTAACCCTAATGCTAAACTTTACCCTTAACCTAACCCTAACCCTAAACCTCACCCTAACCCTAACCCTAAGCCTAGCCCTTACCCTTTCCCTACCCCTAAACTTAACAATAACCCTAACCCTAACACTTACCCTTACACTAACCCTAACCCTAACCCTAAACCTTACCCTTACACTAAACCTAACCCTAACACTTACCCCAAACCTAAACCTAACCCTAACCCTAACCCTTACCCTTACCTTAACCCTAACAATAACCCTAAACCTTGCCCTTACCCTAACACTTACCCTAACCCTAACCCTAACCCTAACCCTAACTCTAAACCTTACCCTTACACTAAACCTAACCCTAACATTACCCCAAACCTAAACCTAACCCTAACCCTAACTCTTACCCTTACCTTAACCCTAACGATAACCCTCAACCTTGCCCTTACCCTAACACTTACCCTAACCCTAACCCTAACCCTTACCATTACCCTAACCCTAACCCTAACCTTACCTCCAAACCTAAACCTAAACCTAATCCTAATCCTAACCCTTACTCTAAACCTAACCCTAAACCTAACCCTAACCCTAGACCTTATCCTTACCCTAAACCTAATCCTAACCCTAACCCTAACCCTAACACTTATCCTAACCGTAACCCTAACCATATCCCTAACCCTAACCCTTAACCTAACACTAACACTAACCCTAACCCTAACCTAACCCTTACCCTTATCCTAACCTTAACCCTAACCCTAATACTTACCCTTACCCAAATCCCTACCCTAACCCTAACATTAACACTAACATTTACCCTTACCCTAACCCTAAATCTAACCCTAAATCTAACTCTTACCCTTACACTAACCTTAACCCTAAACCTAACCCTAACCCTTACGCTAAACCTAACCCTAACCCTAACCCTAAATTTACCCTAACCCTAACATTAACCCCAACCATAAACCTAACCCTAACCCCAACCCTAACACTTACCCTAACCCTAACCCTAGCCCTAACGCTAACACTTATCCTTACCCTAACCCAAACCCTAACCCTAACACTTATCCTAACCGTAACCCTAACCCTAACCCTTAACCTAACCCTAACACTAACCCTAACCCCTAACCCTAACCCTTACCCTAACCCTAACCCTAACCCTAACACTAATCCCTAACCCTAAACCTAACCCTAACCCTTACCCTTATCCTAACCCGAACCCTAACCCCAACCTCTACCCTAACCCTAACCCTAACCCTTACCTTAAACCTAACCCTAACCCTAACCCTAACCCTTACCGTCACCCTAACCCTAACCCTAAACCTAACCCTAACCCTAAACCTAAACCTAACCCTAAGCCTAACCCTAACACTTGCCCTTACCCTAACCCTAACCCTAAACCTCACCCTAACCCTAACCCTAACCCCTAACCCAACCCCTAACCCAAAGCTTTACCCTTACCCTAACCCAAACCCTAACCCTAACCCTAACCAGACCACTTATCCCAAACCTAACCCTAACACTAACCCTTACCCTTACCTTAAACCTAACCCTAACCCTAACCCTAACACATACCCTTACTCTAACCCTAACCCTAACCCTAACCATAACCCTAAACCTAACCCTAAACCTAACAGTAACCCTAACCCTAACCCTAACCCTTACCCTAACCCCAACCTTAACCCCAACACTACACCTAACCCTAACCCTAACCCTAACCCTTACCCTTACCCTAACACTAACCCTAACCCTAACCATAACCATAACCCTAACCCTTACCCTAACTCTAATCCTAAACCTAACACTAACCTTAAACCTAACACTAATCCTAACCCTAACCCTAACCCTTACCATAACACTAACCCTAACACTTATCCTAACCCTAACCCTAACCCTAACCCTAACACTTACCCTAACACGAACCCTAACCCTAACCCTTACCCTTACACTAACCCTAACCCTAACCCTTACCCAACCATAACCCTAACCCCTAACCCTAACCATTAACCTAACCCTAACACTAACCCTAAACCTAACCCTTACCCTTAGCCCAACCCTAATCCTAAACCTAACCCTAACCCTAATCCTAAACCTAACCTTAACCCTAACCCTAACCCTTGCTCTTACCCTAACCCTAACAATAAACTTAACACTAAACCTAACCCTAACCCTAACCCTAATGCTAAACTTTACCCTTAACCTAACTCTAACCCTAAACCTCACCCTAACCCTAACCCTAAGCCTAGCCCTTACCCTTTCCCTACCCCTAAACTTAACAATAACCCTAACCCTAACACTTACCCTTACACTAACCCTAACCCTAACTCTAAACCTTACCCTTACACTAAACCTAACCCTAACATTACCCCAAACCTAAACCTAACCCTAACCCTAACTCTTACCCTTACCTTAACCCTAACGATAACCCTAAACCTTGCCCTTACCCTAACACTTACCCTAACCCTAACCCTAACCCTTACCATTACCCTAACCCTAACCCTAACCTTACCTCCAAACCTAAACCTAAACCTAATCCTAATCCTAACCCTTACTCTAAACCTAACCCTAAACCTAACCCTAACCCTAGACCTTATCCTTACCCTAAACCTAATCCTAACCCTAACCCTAACCCTAACACTTATCCTAACCGTAACCCTAACCATATCCCTAACCCTAACCCTTAACCTAACACTAACACTAACCCTAACCCTAACGTAACCCTTACCCTTATCCTAACCTTAACCCTAACCCTAATACTTACCCTTACCCAAATCCCTACCCTAACCCTAACATTAACACTAACATTTACCCTTACCCTAACCCTAATTCTAACCCTAAATCTAACTCTTACCCTTACACTAACCTTAACCCTAAACCTAACCCTAACCCTTACGCTAAACCTAACCCTAACCCTAACCCTAAATTTACCCTAACCCTAACATTAACCCCAACCATAAACCTAACCCTAACCCCAACCCTAACACTTACCCTAACCCTAACCCTAGCCCTAACACTAACACTTATCCTTACCCTAACCCAAACCCTAACCCTAACACTTATCCTAAACGTAACCCTAACCCTAACCCTAACCCTTAACCTAACCCTAACACTAACCCTAAACCTAACCCTAACCCTTACCCTAAACCTAACCCTAACACTAATCCCTAACCCTAAACCTAACCCTAACCCTTACCCTTATCCTAACCCGAACCCTAACCCCAACCTCTACCCTAACCCTAACCCTAACCCTTACCTTAAACCTAACCCTAACCCTAACCCTAACCCTTACTCTTACTCTAACCCTAAACCTAACCATAACCTAACCCTAACCCTAACCCTTACCCTTACCCTAACCCTAAACTTAACCCTAACCCTAACCCTAAACCATACCCTTACACTAAACCTAACCCTAACCCTTATGCTAAACCTAACCCCAACCCTAATTCTAACCCTTACCTTACCTTAACCCTAACCCTAACCTTAACCCTTACCCTAACGCTAACCCTAACCCTAAACCTGACCCTAAAACTAACCCTAACACATACCCTTACCCTAACCCTAACCATAACCGTAACCCTAACCCTAACCCTAACCCTTAACATAAATATAACCCTAACCCTAACCATAACCCTTACCCTTCCGCTAACCCTAAAACTAAATCTAACCCGAACCATAACCCTAAGCCTAAAACTTACCCTAACCCTAACAATCACCCTTACCCTAAACCTAACCCTAAACCTACCCTAACCTTAACCCGAACCCTAACCCTAACCCTTACCCTTACTCTAACCTAAACCAAAACCTAACCCTAAACTTAACCCTAACCCTAAGCTTAACCCTAACCCTAACCCTAACCCTTGCCCATACCCTGACCGTAGCCCAAACCCTAACCATTACTCTAACCCTAACCCTAAACCTAACCCTTGCACTTACCCTACCCCTAAATCTAAGCCTAACCCTAACCCTAACCCTAACCCTAACCCGTACTCTTACCCTTACCCTACACCTAACCCTAACCCTAACCCTAACCATAAATCTTACCCTTACCCTTAACCTAACACTAACCCTAACCCTTACCCTTACCCTAACCCTAACCCTAACCCTAACCCTAACCCTTACCCTAACACTAACGCTAACCCTAACCCTAATCCTTAACCTTACCCTAACCCTAACCCTAAACCTAACCCTAACCGTAACCCTAACCCTAACCCGAAACCTAACCCTAAACCTTACCCTTATCCTCACCCTAACCCTAACCTTAAACCTAACCCTAACTCTAACCCTAACCCTAAACTTAACCCTAACCCTTATCCTTACCGTAACCTAACCCTAAACCTAACCCTAAACCTAACCCTAAACTTAACCCTTACATTTACCCTAACCCCAACCCTAAACCTAACCCTAATCCTAACAATTACCCTAAGCCTAACCCTAACCCTAAGCCTAACCCTAAACTTAACCCTAAGCCTTACCCTTAACGTAACCCCAACACTAACCCAAAACCTAACCCTAACCACACCCTAACTCTTACCCTTACCCTAACCCTAACCCTAACCCTAAATCTAACCATTACCCTTACCCTAAACCTAACCCTAAAACTAACACTAATCCTAACCCTAACCCTAACACTTACCATAACTCTAACCCTAACACTTATCCTAACCCTAACACTAACCCTAACGTTAACTCTAACACTTACACTAACACGAACCCTAACCCTAACCCTTACCCTTACTCTAACCCTAACCCTAACCCTTACCCTAAACCTAACCTTAACCCCTAACCCTAACCATTAACCTAACTGTAACCCTAACCCTAACCCTAAGACTAACCCTTAACCTAACCCTAACCCTAACCCTTACCCTAACATTAACCCTAACCCTAACCTTAACCCTAACCCTAACCCTAACCCTAACCCTTACTCTTACCCTAACCCTAACCCTAAACCTAACCCTAAGCCTAATCCTAAACCTAACCTTAACGCTAACCCTAACCCTTGCTCTTACCCTAACCCTAACAATAAACTTAACACTAACCCTAACCCTACCCCTAACCGTAACGCTAACCCTTACCCTTACCCTAACCCTAACCCTAAACCTAACCTTAACGCTAACCCTAACCCTTGCTCTTACCCTAACCCTAACAATAAACTTAACACTAACCCTAACCCTACCCCTATCCGTAACGCTAACCCTTACCCTTACCCTAACCCTAACCCTAAACCTAACCTTAACGCTAACCCTAACCCTTGCTCTTACCCTAACCCTAACAATAAACTTAACACTAACCCTAACCCTACCCCTAACCCTAACGCTAACCCTTACCCTTACCCTAACCCTAACACTAAACCTAACTGTAACCCTAACCCTAACCCCTAACCCTAACCCTAACCCTAACCCTTACCCTTATTCTAACCCTAACTCTAACCCTAAACTTAACAATAACCCTAACCCTAACCCTTACTCTTACCCTAACCCTAACCCTAACCCTAACCCTAAACCTTACCCTTACACTAAACCTAACCCTAACCATAACCCTAAACCTTGCCCTTACCCTAACACCTACCCTAATCCTAACCCTAACCCTTACCCTTACCCTAACCCTAACAATAACCATACCCCCAACCCTAAACCAAACCCTAACCCTAACCCTAACCCTTACCCTAACCCTAACCCTAAAACTAAACCTAACCCTAAAACTTATCCTAACGATAACCCTAACTGTAACCCTAATCCTAACCCTTAACCTAACCCTAACACTAACCCTAACCCACAACCCTAACACTTACCCTAACACTCACCCTAACCCTAACCGCTTACCCTAACACTAACACTAACCCCTAACCCTAACCCTAACTCTAACCCTTACCAATATCCTAAACCTAACCCTAACCCTAACACTTACCCTTACCCTCACACCTTCCCTAACCCTAACACTAACACTAACACTTACCCTTACCCTAATCCTAACCCTAACCTAAATCTAACCCTTACCCTTACAGTAAACCTAACCCTAAACCTAACCGTAACCCTTACGCTAAACCTAATCCTAACCCTAACCTTTACCCTAAACCTAACCTTAACCCCAACACTAACCATAACCCTAACACTTACCCTAACCCTAAACCTAACCCTAACCCTAACCCTAACCTTTACCCTTACTCTAACCCTAACCCTAACATTAACCCCAACCCTAACCTAGCCCTAACCCTAGCCCTAACACAAACACTTACCCTTACCCTAACCCTAACCCTAACCCCTAACCCTAACCCTCACCCTAACCCTAACCCTAACACTAACCCTAACCACTAACCCTAACCCTAACCCTAACACTAACCCCTAACCCTAAACCTAACCCTAACCCTTACCCTTATCCTAACCCTAACCCTAACCCTAACCCTTACTATTACCCTAACCCTTAACCTAACCATAAACCTAACCCTAACCCAAACCCTTACCCTTACCCTTACCCTAACCCTAACCCTAAACCATACCCTTACACTAAACCTAACCCTAACCCTAACTCTAACCCTTACCCTTACCTTATTCCTAACCCTAAACTTAACCCTTACCCTTACCCTAACCCTAAACCTAACCGTAACCCTAACCCTATCACATAACCTAACCCTAGCCGTAACCCAAACCGTAACCCTAACCCTAACCCTAAACCTAACCCTAACCCTTACCCTTACCCACACCCTAACCCTAAACTTAAACCTAATCCTAACTCTAACCCTAACCCTAAACTTAACCCTAATCCTTACGCTACACCTAACCCTAACCCTAACTCTAACACTTACCCTTACCTTAAACCTAAACCTAACCCTAACCCTTACATTTTCCTAACGCTAACCCTAATCCTAAACCTAACCCTAACCCTAAACCTAACCATAACCCTTACCCTTACCCACACCCTAACCCTAACCTTAAACCTAAACCTAAATCTAAACCTAACCCTAAACTTAACCCTAACTCTAAACTTAACCCTTGTCTTTACCCTAACCCTAACCCTAAACCTAACCCTAACCCTTACCCTTAACCTAACCCTAACCCTAACCCAAACCCTGATCTTAACTGTAACCCTTACCCTAAACCTAACCCTAACCCTAACCCTAACCCTAACCCTTACAATAACCATAACCCTAAACCTAACCCTAACCCTTACCATTCCCCAACCCTAACTATAACCCTCACCCTTACCCTTACCCTAACCCTAACCCTAACACTGAATCGAACCCTAAACCTAACACTTAATCTAACCTTAACCCTAACCCTAAACATTAACCTAACCCTAAACCTAACCGTTGCCCTTACCCTAAAGCTAACCCTAAACCTAAACCTAACCCATAACTCTAACCCTAACCCTTACCTTTAGCGTTACCATAGCCCTAACCCTAACCCTAACCCTAACCAGAACACTTACCCTAATCCTAACCCTAACCCTTACCCTAACTCTAACAGTAATCCGAACCCAACCCCTAACCCTAAGCCTTAACATAAACCGAACCCGAAACCTAACCCTAACACTTACCCTAACACTAAACCTAACTGTAACCCTAACCCTAACCTTAACCCTAATCCTAACCCAAACCCTAACCCTTACCCTTACCCTAAACCTAACCCTAACCCTAACCTTAACCCTAACCCTAACCCTTGCCCTTACCCTAATCCTAAACCTAATACTAACCCTAACCTTAACCCTACCCTTACCGTAACTCTAACCCTAACCCTAAACCTTACCCTTACACTAAACCTAACCCTAACCTTTCCATAAACCTAACCCTAACCCTAACCCTAAACCTTACCCTTACCTTAACCCTAAACCTAACCTTAAACCTTACCCTTACCCTAACAGTTACCCTTACCCTAATCCTAACCCTTACCTTTACCCTTACCCTAACCCTAATCCTAACCTTAATCCCAACCCTAAGCCTTAACCTAACCCTAACACTAACCTTTACCCTAACCCTAACCCTAACCATTACCCTTACCCTAACCCTAACCCTAAACTTAACCCATACCCTAAACCTAACCCTAACCCTAACCCTTAACCTAACACTTACCCTAACCCTAACCCTAACCCTAACCCTAACTCTTACCCTTACCCTAACTTTAACCCTAATCCTAACCCTTACCCTAATCCTAACCCTAACCCTTACCCTAACCCTAACACCAACCCTAAACCTAACCCCTAAACCTAACACTTAATATAACCCTAACCCTAACCCTAACCCTTACCATTACCCTAACCCTAAAACTTACCGTAACCCTAACCCTAACCCTTACCTAACCCCAACCCTAAACCTAAACCTAACCTTAACCCTAACCCCAACCCTAACCCTAAACCTAACCCTAACCATTACCCTTACCCTAACCCTAACCCTAAACTTAACCCATACCCTAAACCTAACCATTACCCTTACCCTAACGCTAACCCTAACCCTTACCCTTACCATAACCCTAACTCTAACACATACCCTTACACTAACCCTAACCCTAAGCCTAACCATAACCCTAAACCTAACCCTAAACCTAACCCTAACCCTAACCCTAACCCTTACCCTTACCCTAAACCTAACTCTAAACCTAACCCTAAACCTAACCCTAACCCTAACCTTAACCCTAACCCTAACCCGAACCCTTGCCCTTACCCTAACCCTAGCCCTAACCCTAACCCTTACTCTAATCCTAACCCTAAACCTAACCGTTACACTTACCCTAACCCTAAACCTAATCCTAACCATAACCCTAACCCCTAACCCTAACCGAAACCGTAACCCTAACCCGTTCCCTTATTCTAACACAAACCCTAACCCTAAAACTTCCCCTTACCCTAAAACCTACCCTAACCCTAACCCTAAACCTAACCCTTATCCTAACTCTAACCCTAATCTTAACCCTTCCCCTTGCCCTAATCTTAAACCTAACCCTAACCCTAACCCTTACCCTTACCCTAAACCTAACCCTAACCCTAACCCTAACCCTAAACCATGCCCTTACAGTAAACCTAACCCTAACCTTACCATAAACCTAACTCTAACCCTAACCCTAACCCTTACCCTTACCTTAACCCTAACCCTAACCCTAAACCTTACCCTTACCCTAACACTTATGCTAACCCTATCTCTAATCCCAACCTTTACACTTACTCTAACCCTAACCCTAACCATAACCGCAACCCTAAACCTAACCCTAACCCTAACCCTAACCTTTACCCTAACCCTAACCCTAAACCTAACCCTTTTCCTAACCCTAACCCTAAACCTAACCCTAACCATTAACCTAACCCTAACATTAACCCTAACACCTAAACCTAACCCTTACCATAAGCCTAACCCTAAACCTATCCCTAAGACTAACCATAACCCTTACCCTAACCATCACCCTAACACTAACCCCTAACCCTAACCATAACCCTAACACTAACCCTTACCCTTACCCTAACCCTAAAAATAACCCTAACCCTAACCCTAACTTTAACCCTTATCCTTACCCTAACCCTAAACCTAACCCTAATCCTTACCCTTACCCTAAGCCTAACGCTAACCCTAAGCCTAAACCTAAACTTAACCCTAAGCCTTACCCTTAACCTAACCTTAACACTAACCCAAAACCTAACCCGAACCCTAACCCTAACTCTTACCCTTACCCTAACCCTAACCCTAACCCTAAATCTAACCCTTACCCTTACCCTAACCCTAACCCTAAACCTAACCCAAACCCTTACCCTTACCCTTACCCTAACCCTAACCCTAACCCTAACCCTTACTCTCACCCTAAACCTAACCCTAAACCTAACTATAACACTAACCATAAACCTAACCCTAACCCTAACCCTAACACTTGCCTTTAACCTAACCCTAACACTAAACCTCACCCTAACCCTAACCCTAACCCCTAACCCTAGCCCTAACCCAAACCTTTACACTTACCCTAACCCTAACCCTAACCAGAACACTTATCCTAACCCTAACACTAACCCTTACCCTTACCTTAACCCTAACCCTAACCCTAATCCTAACACATACCCTTACTCTAACCCTAACCCTAACCGTAACCCTAAACCTAACCCTAAACCTAACCGTAACCCTAACCCTAACTCTAACCCTTACATTAACCCTAACCTTAACCCCAACACTACACCTAACCCTAACCCTAACCCTAACCCTTACCCTTACCCTAACTCTAACCCTAACCCTAACCCTAACCATAACCACAACCCTAACCCTTACCCTAACTCTAATTCTAAACCTAACCCTAACCTTAAACCTAACACTAATCCTAACCCTAACCCTAAACCTTACCGTAACTCTAACCCTAACACTTATCCTAACCCTAACCCTAACCCTAACCCTAACCCTAACACTTACCCTAACACGAACCCTAACCCTAACTCTTACCCTCACCCTAACTCTAACCCTAAACCTTACCCTTACCCTAACCATAACCCTTAACTTAACCCCAGCCCCAAACCTAACCCTAACCCTAACACTTAACCTAACACTTACCCTAACCCTAACCCTTACCCTAACCCTAACCCGAACCCTAACCCCTATCCCTCACCCTTAACCTAAAACTAAGCCTAACCCTGACCCTAAACCTTATCCTTACAGTAACCCTAAACCTAACTCTAACCCTAACCCTAAACCTAACCCTAACCTTAACCCTAAACCTAACCCTAACCCTTACCCTTACCCTAACCCTAACCCTAAACCTAACCCTAACCCTAACCCTAACCCTAACCTTAACCCTAACCCTAACCTTACCCTTACCCTAACCCTAATTCTAAACCTAACAGTAACCCAGCCATAACCCTAACCCTAACCCTTACCCTACCATAACCCGAAACATAACACTAACCCTAACCCCTAAGCCTAACCCTAACCCTAACCCAAACACTTACACTTACCCTAAACCCTACCCTAATCCTAACACTAACCCTAACCCTTACTATAACCCTAACCCTAACCCTTACCTTTACACTAACCCTAACCCTAAACCTAACCCTAACCCTAAACCTAACCCTAAAACTAACCCTAACCCTTACCCTTACCCTTACCCTAACACTAAAAATAACCTTAACCCTAACCCTAACCCTAACCCTTACCCATATCCTAACCCTAAACCTAACCCTAACCCTAAACCTTACCCTTACCCTAACCCTAACCCTAACCCTTACCCTAAACCTAACCCTAATCTTAACCCTTACCCTTACCTTAACCCTAACCCTAACTCTAATCCTTACCCTTACCCTAACCCTAAATCTAACCTTAACCCCAACCCTAAAACTACCCTAACCGTAACCCTAACCCTTACCCTTTCCCGAACCCTAACCCTAAACCTAACCCTAACCCTAACCATAACCCTTACCCTAACCCTAACCCTAATCTTAACTCTAACCCTTACCCTTAGCCTAACCCTAACATTAACCGTAAACCTAACCCTAACCCTAACCTTAACCCTAACCCTAACCCTTATCCTTAGCCTAACCCTAACCCTAAACCTAACATTAACCCTTACTCTTACCCTCACCCTAACCCTAACCTTAACCCTAACCCGAACCCAACCCTAACCCTAACCCTAAACTTAACCCTAACCCTTATCTTTACCCTAACAGTAACACTAACCCTAACCCTAAACCTAACTCTAACCCTAAATCTAACCCTTACCCTTACCTTAACCCTAACCCTAACCCTAACCTTAACCCCTCAGCCTAACCCTAACCCTAACGCTAAACCTTACCCTTATCCTAACCCTAACCCTAACCCTAACCCTTACCCTTACCCTAACCCTAAACCTAACCTTAAGCCTAACCATAACTCTAACCCTTACCCTAACCCTAACCCTAACCCTAACCCTAAATCTTACCCTTACCCTAACCCTAACCCTAACTCTAAACCTAACACTTACCCTCACACTAATCCTAACCATTACCCTAACACTAACTCTAACCCTTACCCTAACCCTAACCCAAACCCTAACCCCTAACCCTAACCCTTAACATAACACTAAGCCTAACCCTAAACCTAAACCTTACCCTTACCCTAACCCTAAACCTAACTCTAACTCTAACCCTAAACTTAACCCTAACCCTAACCCTTACCCTTACCCTAACCCTAACACTAACCCTTACCCTAACCCTAACCCTAACCCTAACCCTAACCCTAAACCTACCCCTAAGCCTAACCCTAACGCTAACCCTAACCCTTACCCTTATCCTAACCCTAAACCTAACACTTACCTTACCCTAAACCCTACCCTAAGATTAACGCTAAACCTAACCCTTACCCTAACGCTAACCCTAAGCCTTACCCTTACCCTAACCCTAAACATAAACCTAACCCTAACCCTAAACCTAACCCTAACCCTTACCCTAACCCTAACCCTTACCCTTACCCTAATCCTAACCCTAAACCTAACTCTAACCCTAGCCCTTACTCTTATCCTAACCCTAACCCTAACCCTAACCCTAAACCTTACCCTTACCCTAACCCTAACCCTAACACTTAACCTAAACCTAACCCTAAACCTAACCCTTACCCTAACACTAACCCTAAGCCTTACCCTTACCCTAACCCTAAACATAAACCTAACCCTAACCCTAAACCTAACACTAACCCTAACCCTAACACATATTCTTAACCTACCCCTAACCCTAACCAAAACAGTAACCCTAACCCTGACCCTAACCCTAACCCTTACTCTTACCCTAACCCTAACCCTAAACCTAACCCTTATCCTAACCCTAACCCTAAACCTAACCGTAACTCTTAACCTAACCCTAACACTATTCCTAACCACTAACCCTAACCCTTACCCTCACCCTAACCCTAACTCTAAACATAACGCTAACCCTAACACTTACACTTACCCTAAACCTTACCCTAACTCTAACATTACCCCTAACCCATAACCCTAACCCTTACCCTTACCCTAACCCTAACCCTAACCCTAACCCTTACCCTAATCCTAACCCTAACCCTTACCCTAACCCTAACCCAAAACTTAACCCCAACACTAACCCTTAACCTAACACTAACCTAACAGTAACCCTAAACCTTAACCTTACCCTAACCCTAAACCTAACTCTAACCCTAACCCTAACCCTAAACTTAACCCTAACCCTAAACCTACCCCTTGCCCTTACCCTAACACTAACCATAAACCTAACCCTAACCCTAACCCTAACCTTTATCCTAACATTAACCCTAACCCTTACCCTTACCCTAACCCTAAACCTAACCCTAACGTAACAATTACCCTTATCCTAAACCCAACCCTAACTCTAACGCTAACCCTAACCATTACACTAACCCTAACCCTAACCCTTACCCTTACTGTAACCCTAAACATAAACCTAACCCTAACCCTAAACCTAACCGATCCCTTACCCTAACTCGAACCCTTACCCTTACCCTAACCGTAGCCTCAACCTAACCCTAAACCTAAACCTAAGCCTTACCCTTACCCTAACACTAACCCTAACCTTAACCCTAACCCTAACCCTAACCCTTACCCTTATCCTAACTCTAACCCTAACCCTAACCCTTACCATAACCCTAACCCTAACCCTAACCCTTACCCTAAACCTAACCCTAACCCTTATCCTAACCCTAAACCTAACCCTAACCCCTAACCTAACAATAACAATAACCCTTACCCTTACCCTAACCCTAACACTAACCCTAACCCTAACCCTAACACTTACCCTAACCCTAACCCTAACCCTTATCGTTACCCGAACCCTAACCCTAACCTTAACCCCAACCCTAAACCTAAAACTAACCGTAACCCTTACCCTAACACTTACCCTAACCCTAAATCTAACCCTAACCCTAACACTTACCCTTACCCTAACCCTAACACTAACCCTTACACTAACCCTCATCCTAACCCTAACCCTAACACTAACCCTTACCCTTTCCCTAACCCTAACCCTAACCCTAACTCTAACCCTAACCCTTACCCTAAACTTAACCCTAACCCTAACCCTAAACCTAACCCTAACCCTAACCCTAAACCTAACCCTAACCTTAAGCCTACACTAACCCTAAACCTAACCCTTACCCTTACCCTTACCCTAACCCTACCCCTAAACCTAACCCTAACCGTAACCTTAACCCTAAACCTAACCCTAACCCTTACCCTTACCCTAACCCTATCCCTATCCTTAACCATAACCCTAAATCTAACCCTAACCCTAAACCAAACCTTACCCTAACCCTAACCCTAACCCTTACCCTTACCCTAACCCTAACCCTAAACTTAACCCATACCCTAACCCTAACCTTTACCCTTACCCTAACCTTAACCCTAACCCTAACCCTAACCCTAACACTTACCCAAAACTTCACCCTAACCCTAACCCTAACCCTTACCCTAAACCTAACCCTAACCTTAACGCCAACCCTAAACCTAACCCTAACCCAAACCCTAACCCTTGCCCTAAGCCTAATCCTAACCCTAACTCTTACCCTTACGCTAACCCTAACCCTAACCCTAACCGTAACATTAACCCTAAACCTAACCCTAAACCCTACCATTACCCTAACCCTAACCCTAAACCTAACACTAACCATAACCTTAACTCTAACCCTAACCCTTACACTTACCCTAACCCTAACCCCAAACCTAACCCTAACCCTAGCCCTAACCCTAACCCCTATGTCTTAATCTAAACCTAACCCTAACCCTTACCCTTATCCTAACACTAACCCTAACACTAACACTTACCCTTACCCTAACCCTAACGCTAACCCTAATCCTTACCCTAACCCTAAACCTAACCCTAACCCTAACCCTAACTCTTACCCTAACCCAAACCCTAACCCTTACCCTAACCCTAACCCTAACTCTAACACATATCCTTACACTAACCCTAACCCTACCCCTAACCCTTACACTTAACTTAACCCTAACCCCAAGACTAACCCTAACCTTAAGTCTAACCATAACGCTTAAGCCTAACCTAACCCTAACGCTAACCCTTACCCTTATCATAACCCTAACCCTAACCCTAACAATTACCATTACGCTAAAACCTACCCTAATCCTACTGCTAACCTTAACCATTACCATAACCCTAACCCTAACCCTAACCTATACCCTTACCTAACCCTAACCCTATGTCTTACCATTACCCTAACCCTAAACTTAATCCTAACCCTTATCCTTTCCCTAACCCTAACCCTAAATCAAAAAATAACACTTACCCTTACACTAACGCTAACATTAACCCTAAACTTAACACTGACCCCTACACTAACACCTAACCCTAACCCCAAGCCTAACCCTAAACTTAGCCTTACCCTAACCCTAACCCTAACCTTAACCCCAACGCTAAACCTAACCCTAACCCTAACCCTTACTCTAACACTAACCCTAACCATAACCCTAACAGTTAACCCTAACCCTAACCCTAACCCTTATCCTAACCCTAACCCTAACCCTAACCGTAACCCTTAACCTAACCCTAACCCTAACCCGAAAACCTAACCGTAACCCTAACCCTTACCCTTACCCTAACTCTAACCCTAACCATAACCCTAACCCATACCCATACCCTAACCCTAACCTTTACTCTAACCCTAACCCTAACCTCAACCTTAACCCTAACCCTAATCCTACCCTAACCCTAACCTTTACCCTTACATTAACCCTAACCTCACTCTGACCATCTCCCTAACCCTAACCATACACCTTACCCTAACCCTAACCCTAACCCCAACCTCAAACTTAACCCTAACGGTAACCCTAACACTAAAACTTACCCTTACCCTAACCCTAACCCTAACCCTAAACCTTACCCTTAAGCTTACCCTAACCCTAATCCTAAACCTAACTCTCACCCTAACCTTAATCCTTACCCTTATCCTAACCCTAACCCTAAACCTAACCCCTAACCCTAACAATAACAATAACCCTTACCCTTACCCTAAACCTATCACTAACCCTAACCCTAACGCTAACACTTACCCTAACCCTAACCCTAACCATTACCGTTACCCTAACTCTAACCCTAACCTTAACCCCAAACCTAAAACTAAAACTAACCGTAACCCTTACCCTAACACTTACCCTACCCCTAATTCTAACCCTAACCCTAACACTTACCCTTACCCTAACCCTAACCCTAACCCTTACACTAACCCTAACAGTAACCCTAACCCTAACCCTAAACCTTACCCTTACCCTAAACCTATTCCTAACCTTAACCCCAACCCTAAATCTAACCCTAACCCTAAACCAAACCTTACCCTAACCCTAACCCTAAACCTTACCCTTACCCAAACCCTAACCCTAAACTTAACCCAAACCCTAACCCTAACCCTAACCCTAAACCTATCCTAACCCTAACACTTACCCTTACCCTAACCCTAACCCTAACCCTAACCCTTACCCTAATCCTAACCCTAACCCTTTCCCTAACCCTAACACTAAACCTAACCCTAACCCTAACCCTTACCCTTACCCTAACCCTATCCCTAACCTTAACCCCAACCCTGAACCTAACCCTAACCCTAACCCTAACCCTAACACTAACACTAACCCTAACCCTAACCCTAACCCTAATGCTAACCCTTACCCTTATCTTAAGCCTAACCCTACCCCTTACCCTTACACTAACCCTAAACCTAACTTTAACCCTACCCCAACCCTTACCCTTACCCTAACCCTAACCCTAACCCTAACCCTAACCCTTACCCTTACCCTAACGCTAACCCTAACCCTAAACCTAACAGTAACTCTAAACCTAACACATAACCTTACCCTAACCTTAACCCTAAACCTAACCATAACCCTAACCCTAACCCTAAACCTAACCCTAAAACTTACCCTTACCCTCACCCTAACCCTAACCTTAAACCTAACACTAACTCTAACCCTAACACTAAACTTAACCCTAACCATTATCCTTACCGTAACCTAAACCTAACCGTAACCCTAAAATTAACCCTTACCTTTACCCTAACCCCTACCCTAAACCTAACCCTAATCCTTACCCTTACCCTAAGCCTAACCCTAAACCTAAGCCTAACCCTAAACTTAACCCTAAGACTTACCCTTAACCTAACCCTAACACTAACCCAAAACCTAACCCTAACCCTAACCCCAGCTCTTACCCTTACCCTAACCCTAACCCTAACCCTAACCCTAACCCTTACCCTCAACCTAACCCTAACCCTAAACCTAACCCTAACCCTAACCCTAAACCTAACCCTAACCCTCACCCTAACTCTAACCCTAACCCCTAACCTTAACCCTAACCCAAACCTTTACCCTTACCCTAAACCTAACCCTAACCCTAACCCTAACCAGAACACTTATCCTAACCCTAACCCTAACACTAAAGCTTACGCTTACCCTTACCCTAACCCTTAACCTAACCCTAACCCTAACCCTAACCATAACCCTAACAATAACCCTAAAACTTACTCTTACCCTAAACCTAACCCTAACCCTTATCCTAACCCTAACCCTAACCCTAACCCTTACCTTAACCCTAACCCTAACCCTAACCCTAACACATACCCTTACTCTAACCCTAACCCTAACCCTAACCGTAACCCTAAACCTAACCCTAAACCTAACCGTAACCCTAACCCTAACCCTAACCCTTACCCTAAGCCTAACCTTAACCCCAACACTACACCTAACCCTAACCATAACCCTAACCCTAACCCTTACCCTTTACGTAACACTAACCCTAACCTTAACCCTGACCTTAACTGTAAACTTTACCGTAACCCTTACCGTAACCCTAACCCAAACCTTTACCCTAACCCTAACCCTAAACCTAACCCTAACCTTAACCCTAACCCTAACCCTAACCCTTACCCTTACCTTAAACCTAACCCTAAACCTAACCCTAAACCTAACCGTAACCCTAACCCTAACCCTAACCCTTACCCTAACACTAACCATAACCCCAACACTACACCTAAACCTAACCCTAACCCTAACCCTTACCCTTACCCTAACACTAACCCTAACCCTGACCTTAACTGTAACCCTTACCCTAACCCTAACCCTAACCCTAACCCTAACCCTAAACCTAACCCTAACCCTAAACCTAACCCTTACACTTACACTAACCCTAACCCTAACCCTTACCAAACCTAACCCTAAACCTAACTCTAACCCTAACCCTAACACTAACCCTAACCCTTACCGAAACCCTAAACTAAACCCTTAACTTAACCCTAACCCTAAACCTAACCCTAACCTTAACCCTAACCCTAACCCTAACCCTTACCCTTACCCTAAACCTAACCCTAAACCTAACCCTAAACCTAACCCTAACCATAACCTAAACCCTAACCCTAACCCTCACCTTTGCCCTTACACTAACCCTAGCCCTAAACCTAACCCTTACTCTAACCCTAACCCTAAAGCTAACCCTTACTCTTACCCTAACCCTAAACCTAACCCTAACCCTAACCCTAACCCCTAATCCTAAACCAAAACATAAACCTAACCCTTACCCTTATTCTAACAGTAACCCTAACCCTAACACTTCCCCTTACCCAAAACCCTACCCTAACCCTAACCCTAAACCTAACCCTTACCCTAACCCTAACATTAACCCTAACCCTTCCACTTACCCTAATCCTAATCCTAAACCTAACCCTAACCCTTACCCTTACCCTAACCCTAACACTAACCCTAACCCTAAACCTTGCCCTTAGAGTAAACCTAACCCTAACCTTACCCTAAACCTAACTCTAAACCTAACCCTAACCCTTACCCTTACCTTAACCCTAACACTAACCATAAACCTTACCCTTACCCTAACAATTATGCTAACCCTAACCCTAACCCTAACCTTTACCCTTGCTCTAACCCTAACCCTAACCATAACCCCAACCCTAAACGTAAACCTAACCCTAACCCTAACCTTTACCCTAACCCTAACCCTAACCCTTACCCTAACACTAACACTTACCCTTACCCTAACCCTAACCCTAACCCTAACCCTTTTCCTAACCCTAACCCTAAACCTAACCCTAACCATTAACCTAACCCTAACAATAACCCTAACACCTAAACCTAACCCTTACCATAACCCTAACCCCAACACTAACCATAACCCCTAAACCTAACCCTCACCCTAACACTAACCCCTAACCCTAACCATAACCCTAACACTAACCCTTATCCTTACCCTAACCCTAAACCTAACCCTAACCCCAACCCTAACCCTAACTCTTATCCTTACCCTAACACTAACACTAACCCTAACGCTAAACGTTACCCTTACCCTAAACCTGACCCTAACCCTTACGCTAAACCTAACCCTAACTCTAACCCGAACCCTTACCCTCACCTTAACCCTAACCATAACCCATACACTTACCCTAACGCTAACCCTAACCCTAACCCCAACAGTAACTCTAACCCTAACCTTTATCCTTATCCTAACCCTAATCCTAACCCTAACCATAACCTACCAGAAACCTAACCCTAATGCTTACCCTTACCCTCACCCTAACCCTAAACTTAAACCTAACCCTAACTCTAACCCTAACCCTAAACTTAACCCTAACCCTTATCCTTAGCGTAACCTAACCCTAACCCTAACCCTAACCCTAAACTTAACCCTTACCTTTACCCTAACCCCAACCCTAAACCTAAACCTAATCCTTACAATTATCCTAAGCCTAACCCTAACCCTAAGCCTAACCCTAAACTTAACTGTAAGCCTTACCCTTAACCTAACCCTACCACTAACCCAAAACCTAACCCTAAACCTACCCCTAACTCTTACCCTTACCCTAACCCTAACCCTAACCCTAAATCTAACCCTTACCCTTACCCTAAACCTAACCCTAAACCTAACACTAATCCTAACCCTAACCCTAACCCTTACCATAACTCTAACCCTAACACTTATCCTAACCCTACCACTAACCCAAAACCTAAACCTGAACCTAACCCTAACTCTTACCCTTACCCTTACCCTAACCCTAACCCTAACCCTTACCCTAACCCTAACTATAAAGGTAACCCTAACCCTAACCTTAAACCTTACCCTTACCCTAACCCTATTCCGATCTCTAACCCTAAACCTAACCGTAACCCTAAGCCTAACCCTTAACCCTAACCCTAACCCTAACCCTAACCCCTAGCCTTACCCTAACCCTAACCCTAAACCTAACCCTAACCCTAACCCTAACCCCTAACCCTAACCCTAACCCTAACCCTCACCCTTATCCTAACCCTAACCCTAAACCTGACACTTACCCTTATCCTAACCCCTACCCTAACCCAAACCCTAACCATAACCCTTACCCTTAACCTAACCATAACCTAAACCTAACCTTAACCCTAACCCTAACCCTTGCTCTTACCCTAACCCTAACAATAAACTTAACACTAACCCTAACCCTACCCCTAACCGTAACGCTAAAACTTACCCTTACCCTAACCCTAACACTAAACCTAACCGTAACCCTAAACCTAACCCCTAACCCTAACCCTAACCCTAACCCTTACCCTAATTCTAACCCTAACCCTAACCCTAAGACTTACCCTTATCCTAAACCTTACCCTAACCCTAACCCTAAACCTCACCCTAACCCTAACCCTCACCCTAACCCTTACCCTTACCCTAACCCTAAACTTAACAATAACCCTAACCCTAACCCTTACCCTTACCCTAACCCTAACCCTAACCCTAAACCTTACCCTTACACTAAACCTAACCCTAATCCTTACCCTAAACCTCACCCTAACCCTAACCCTAACCCTTACCCTTACCTTAACCCCAACCATAACCCTAAACCTTGCCCTTACCCTAACACTTACCCTAATCCTAAACCTAACCCTAACCCTAACTCTTACCCTTACACTAACCCTAACACTAACCTTACCCCCAACCCTAAACCAAACCCTAATCCTAACCCTAACCCTTACCCTAACCCTAACCCTAAACCTAACCCTAACCCTAACACTTATCCTTACCCTAACCCTAATTCTAAACCTAACCCTAACCCTAAACTTTTCCTAACCATATCCCTAACTGTAACCCTAATCCTAACCCTTAACCTAACCCTAACACTAACCCTAACCCACAACACTAATCCTTACCCTAACACTCACCCTAACCCTAACCGCTAACCCTAACACTAACACTAACCCCTAACCCTAACCCTAACCCTAACCCTTACCAATATCCTAACCCTAACCCTAACACTAACACTTACCCTTACCCTAACCCTAACCCTAACCTAAATCTAACCCTTACCCTTACAGTAAACCTAACCCTAAACCTAACCCTAACCCTTACGCTACACCTAACCCTAACCCTAAACTTTACCCTAACCCTAACCTTAACCCCAACACTAACCCTGACACTAACACTTACCCTAACCCTAACCCTAACCTTTACCCTTACCCTAACCCTAACCCTAACATTAACCCCAACCCTAAACCTAGCCCTAACCCTACCCTAACACTAACACTTATCCTTACCCTAACCCTAACCCTAACCCTAACACATACCCTTACCCTAGCCCTTACCCTAACCATAACCCTAACCCTAAACGTAAACCTAACACTAACCCTTACCCTTACCCACACCCTAACCCTAAACTTAAACCTAATCCTAACTCTATCCCTAACCCTAAACTTAACCCTAACTCTTAGGCTACACCTAACCCTAACACTAACTCTAACACTTACCCTTACCCTAAACCTAAACCTAACCCTAACCCTTACCCTTTTCCTAACGCTAACCCTAACCCTAAACCTAACCCTAACCCTAAACCAAACGCATACCCTTACCCTAAACCTAATCCTAACCGTAACCCTAACCCTATTCCTAAACCTAACCATAACCCTTACCCTACCCACACCCTAACCCTAACCTTAAACCAAACCCTAAATCTAAACCTAACCCTAAACTTAACCCTAACCCTTATCCTTACCCTAACCCTAACACTAACTCTAACCCTAAACCTAACCCTAACTCTAAACTTAACCCTTATCTTTACCCTAACCCTAACCCTAAACCTAACCCTAACCCTTACCCTTACCCTAACCCTAACCCTAACCCAAACCCTGACCTTACCTGTAACCCTTACCCTAACCCTAACCCTAACCCTAACCCTAACACTGAATCTAACCCTAACCCTTACAATAACTATAACCCTAAACCTAACCCTAACCCTTAGCATTCCCCAACCCTAACTCTAACCCTAACACTTACCCTTACCCTAACCCTAACCCTAACACTGAATCTAACCCTAACCCTAAACCTAAACCTTACCCTAATCCTAAACCTAACCCATAACCCTACCCCTAACCCTTACCTTTACCGTTACCCTAGACCTAACCCTAACCGTTACCCTAACCAGAACACTTACCCTAAACCTAACCCTAACCCTAACCCTAACACTTACCCTAATCCTAACCCTAACCCTAACCCTAACTCTTACCCTTACCCTAACCCTAACACTAACCTTACCCCCAACCCTAAACCAAACCCTAATCCTAACCCTAACCCTTACCCGAACCCTAACCCTAAACCTAACCCTAACCCTAACACTTATCCTTACCCTAACCCTAATCCTAAACCTAACCCTAACCCTAAAACTTTTTCTAACCATATCCCTAACTGTAACCCTAATCCTAACCCTTAACCTAACCCTAACACTAACCCTAACCCACAACACTAATCCTTACCCTAACACTCACCCTAACCCTAACCGCTAACCCTAACACTAACACTAACCCCTAACCCTAACCCTAACCCTAACCCTTACCAATATCCTAACCCTAACCCTAACACTAACACTTACCCTAACCCTAACCCTAACCTAAATCTAACCCTTACCCTTACAGTAAACCTAACCCTAAACCTAATCCTAACCCTTACGCTACACCTAACCCTAACCCTTAACTTTACCCTAACCCTAACCTTAACCCCAACACGAACCCTGACCCTAACACTTACCCTAACCCTAACCCTAACCCTAACCTTTACCCTTACCCTAACCCTAACCCTAACATTAACCCCAACCCTAAAACTAGCCCAAACCCTACCCTAACACTAACACTTACACTTACCCTAACCCTAACCCTAACCCCTAACACTAACCCTCACCCTAACCCTAACCCTAACACTAACCCTAACCACTAACCCTAACCCTAACCCTAACACTAACCTCTAACCCTAAACCTAACCCTAACCCTTAACCTTATCCTAACCCGAACCCTAACCCTAACCCTTACCCTAACCCTAACCCTAACCCTAACCCTTACTCTTACCCTAACCCTAAACCTAAACATAAACCTAAACCTAACCCAAACCCTTACACTTACCCTTACCCTAACCCTAACCCTAACCCTAAACCATACCCTTACACTAAACCTAACCCTAACCCTAAACTTAACCCTTACCCTTGCCCTAACTCTAACCCTAACCCTACACCTAACCGTAACCCTAACCCTAACACATACCCTTACCCTAGCCCTTACCATAACCGTAACCCTAACCCTAAACCTAAACCTAACCCTAACCCTTACCCTTACCCACACCCTAACCCTAAACTTAAACCTAATCCTAACTCTATCCCTAACCCTAAACTTAACCCTAACTCTTACGCTACACCTAACACTAACACTAATTCTAACACTTACCGTTACCATAAACCTAAACCAAACCCTAACCCTTACCCTTTTCCTAACGCTAACCCTAACCGTAAACCTAACCCTAACCCTAAACCAAACGCATACCCTTACCCTAAACCTAATCCTAACCGTAACCTAACCCTATCCCTAAACCTAAGCATAACCCTTACCCTTACCCACACCCTAACCCTAACCTTAAACCTAACCCTAAATCTAAACCTAACCCTAAACTTAACCCTAACCCTTATCCTTACCCTAACCCTAACACTAACTCTAACCCTAAACCTAACCCTAACTCTAAACTTAACCCTTATCTTTACATTAACCCTAACCCTAAACCTAACCCTAATCCTTACCCTTACCCTAACCCTAACCCTAACCCAAACCCTGACCTTAACTGTAACCCTTACCCTAACCCTAACCCTAACCCTAACCTTAACACTGAATCTAACCCTAACCCTTACAATAACCATAACCCTAACCCTAACCCTAACCCTTACCATTACCCTAACCCAAACCCTAACACTGAATCTAACCCTAACCCTAAACCTAAACCTTACCCTAATCCTAAACCTAACCTATAAACCTAACCCTAACCCTTACCTTTACCGTTACCCTAGACCTAACCCTAACCGTTACCCTAACAAGAACACTTACCCTAACCCTAACCGTAACCCTTACCCTTACCCTAACCCTAACGCTAACCCTAACCCTTACCCTAATCCTAACCCTAACCCTTACCCTAACCCTAACCCTAAACCTAACTCTAACCCTAACCCTAACCTTAACCCTAACCCTAACCCTAACCCTTACCCTTACCCTAAACCTAACCCTAAACCTAACACTAACCCTAACCCTAACCCTAACCTTAACCCTAAAACTAACCCTAACCCTTGCACTTACCCTAACCCTACCCTAACCCTAAACCTTACTCTAACCCTAACCCTAAACCTAACCCTTACACTTACCCTAACCCTAAACCTAACCCTAACCCTAACCCCTAACCCTAACCCTAACCCTAAAGCTAACCCTTACCCTAACCCTAACCAGAACACTTACCCTAATCCTAACCCTAACCCTTACCCTAACCCTAACACTAATCCTAACCCAACTTCTAACCCTAACCCTTAACATAAACTGAACCCGAAACCTAACCCTAACACTTACCCTTACCCTAACACTAAACCTAACTCTAACCCTAACCCTAACCTTAACCCTAACCCTAACCCTAACCCTTACCCTTACCCTAAACCTAAACCTAAACCTAACACTAAACCTAACCCTAACCCTAACCTTAACCCTAACCCTAACCCTAACCCTTGCCCTTACCTTAACCCTACCCTAACCCTAAACCTTACTCTAACCCTAACCCTAAACCTAACCCTTACACTTACCCTAACCCTAAACCTAACCCTAACCCTAACCCCTAACCCTAACCCTAACCCTAAACCTAACCCTTACCCTAACCCTAACCCTAACACTATCCCTTCCCCTAACCCTAACCCTTACCCTTACCCTATCACTAAACCTAACATTAACCCTAACCCTAACCCTAACCCTAACCCTTACCCTTACCTTAACCCTAACCCTAACCTTAAACCTTACCCTTACCCTAACAGTTACCCTAACCCTAACCCTAACCCTTACTTTTACCCTTACCCTAACCATAATCCTAACCTTAATCCCAACCCTAAACCTTAACCTAACCCTAACACTAAACTTTACCCTAACCCTAACCCTAACCATTACCCTTACCCTAACCCTAACCCTAAACTTAACCCATACCCTAAACCTAACCCTAACCCTAACCCTTAACCTAACACTTACCCTAACCCTAACCCTAACACTAACAATTACCCTTACCCTAATCCTAACCCTAACCCTAACCCTTACCCTAATCCTAACCCTAACCCTTACCCTAACCCTAGCACTAACCCTAACCCTAAACCCTAACCCTAAGCCTTAATATAACCCTAACCCTAACCATAACCCTTACCTTTACCTTAACCCTAAACCTTACCGAAACCCTAACCGTAACCCTTACCCTAACCTTAAACCTAACCCTAACCCTAACCCTAACCCTAACCCTACCCCTTGCCCTTACTCTAACCCTGGCCCTAACCCTAACACTTACTCTAACCCTAATCCTATCCCTAACCCTAACCCTTACCCTAATCCTAACCCTAACCCTTACCCTAACCCTAGCACTAACCCTAACCCTAACCCCTAACCCTAACCCTTAATATAACCCTAACCCTAACCCTAACCCTAACCCTTATCATTACCTTAACCCTAAACCTTACCGTAACCCTAACCCTAAACCCTAAACCTAACGCTTAATACAACCCTAATCCTAACCATAACCCTTACCTTTACCTTAACCCTAAACCTTACCGTAACCCTAACCCTAACCCTTACCCTAACCTTAACCCTAACCCTAACCCTAAACTTAACCCTAACCCTAACCCTAACCCTAACCCTTACCCTTACCCTAAACCTAATCCTAAACCTAACCCTAAACCTACCCTAACCCTAACCTTAACCATAACCCTAACCCTACCCCTTGCCCTTACCCTAACCCTGGCCCTAACCCTAACCCTTACTCTAACCCTAACCCTAAAACTAACCGTTACACTTACCCTAACCCTAAACCTAACCCTAACCCTAACCCCTAACCCTAACCCAAACCCTAACCCTAACCCGTACCCTTATTCTAACACTAACCCTAACCCTAACACTTCCCCTTACCCTAAACTCTACCCTAACCCTAACCCTAAACCTAACCCTTATCCTAACCCTAACCCTAATCCTAACCCTTCCCCTTGCCCTAATCTTAAACCTAACCCTAACCCTAACCCTTCCCTTACCCTAACCCTAACCCTGACCCTAACCCTAAACCTAAACCATGCCCTTACAGTAAACCTAACCCTAACCTTACCATAAACCTAACTCTAAACCTAACCATAACCCTTACCCTTACCTTAACCCTAACACTAACCCTAAACCTTACCCTTACCCTAACACTTATGCTAACCCTATCCCTAATCCTAACCTTTACCCTAACACTAACCCTAACCCTAACCCTAACCCTAACCTTTACCCTAACCCTAACCCTAACCCCTACCCTAACACTAACACTTAATCTTACCCTAACCCTAACCATAACCCTAACCCTTTTCCTAACCCTAACCCTAAACCTAACCCTAACCATTAACCTAACCCTAACACTAACCCTAACCCCTAAACCTAACCCTTACCATAAGCCTAACCCTAAACCTATCCCTAACACTGACCATAACCCTTACCCTAACAATCACCCTAACACTAACCCCTAACCCTAACCATAACCCTAACATTAACCCTTAACCTTACCCTAACCCTAAACCTAACCCTAACCCTAACCTTAACCCTTATCCTTACCGTAACCCTAAAACTAACCCTAACCCTAAAACTTACCCTTACCCTAAACCTAACCCTAACCCTTACGCTAAACCTAACCCTAACTCTAACCCTAACCCTTACCCTTACCTTAACCCTAACCCTAACCCTAACCCTTACCCTAACCCTAACGCTAACCCTAACCCTAACCCTAACAGTAACTCTAAACCTAACACATAACCATACCCTAACCCTAACCCTAACCATAACCATAACCCTAACCCTAAACCTAAACCTAACCCTAAACCTTATCCTTACCCTCACCCTAACCCTAAACTTAAATCTAACCCTAACTCTAACCCTAACACTAAACTTAACACTAACCCTTATCCTTACCGTAACCTAAACCTAAACGTAACCCTAAAATTAACCCTTACCTTTACCATAACCCAAACCCTAAACTGAACCATAATCCTTACCCTTACCCTAAGCCTAACCCTAAACTTAACCCTAAGCCTTACCCTTAACCTAACCCTAACACTAACCCAAAACCTAACCCTAACTCTTACCCTTACCCTAACCCTTACCCTAAACCTCACCCTAACCCTAACCCTAACACCTAACCCTAACCCTAACCCAAACCTTTACCCTTACCCTAACCCAAACCCTAACCCTAACCCTAACCAGAACACTTATCCTAACCCTAACCCTGACACTAACCCTTACCCTTACCTTAAACCTAACCCTAACCCTAACCCTAACACATACCCTTACTCTAACCCTAACCCTAACCGAACCATAACCCTAAACCTAACCCTAAACCTAACCGAAACCCTAATCCTAACCCTAACCCTTACCCTAACCCTACCCTTAACCCCAACACTACACCTAACCCTAACCCTAACCCTAACCCTTACCCTTACCCTAACACTAACCCTAACCCTAACCCTAACCATAACCCTGACCCTTACACTAACTCTAACCCTAAACCTAACCCTAACCTTAAACCTAACACTAATCCTAAACCTAACCCTAACCCTAACCCTAACCCTAACACTTACCCTAACACGAACCCTAACCCAAACCCTTACCCTTACCCTAACCCTAACCCTAACACTTACCCAACCCTAACCCTAACCACTAACCCTAACCATTAACCTAACCTTAACCATAACCCTAACCCTAACCCTTACCATTAGCCTAACCGTAATCCTAAACCTAAACCTAACCCTAATCCTAAACCTAAACTTAACCCTACCCCTAACCCTTACCCTTACCCTAACCCTAACAATAAACTTAACACTAACTCTAACCCTAACCCTAACCCTAACGCTAACCCTTACCCTTACCCTAACCCTAACCCTAAACCTCACCCTAACCCTAACCCTAACCCTAACCCTAACACTGAATCTAACCCTAACCCTTACAATAACCAAAACCCTAAACCTAACCCTAATCCTTAGCATTCCCCAACCCTAACTCTAACCCTAACACTTACCCTTACCCTAACCCTAACCCTAACACTGAATCTAACCCTAACCCTAAACCTAAACCTTACCCTAATCCTAAACCTAACCCATAACCCTAAAACTAACCCTTACCTTTACCGTTACCCTAGCCCTAACCCTAACCCTAACCCTAACCAGAACACTTACCCTAACCCTAACCCTAACCCTTACCCTTACCCTAACCCTAACGCTAAACCTAACCCTTACCCTAATCCTAACCCTAACCCTTACCCTAACCCTAACACTAATCCTAACCCAACCCCCAACCCCAACCCTTAACATAAATCGAACCCGAAACCTAACCATAACCCTTACCCTTACCCTAACCCTAAACCTAACTCTAACCCTAACCCTAACTTTAACCCTAACCCTAACCCTAACCCTAACGCTTACCCTTACCCTAAACCTAACCCTATACCTAACACTAAACCTAACCCTAACCCTAACCTTAACCCTAAAACTAACCCTAACCCTTGCCCTTACCCTAACCCTACCCTAACCCTAAACCTTACTCTAACCCTAACCCTAAACCTAACCCTTACACTTACCCTAACCCTAAACCTAACCCAAACCCTAACCCCTAACCCTAACCCTAACCCTAAACCTAACCCTTACCCTAACCCTAACCCTAACCCTAACCAGAACACTTACCCTAACCCTAACCCTAACCCTTACCCTTACCCTAACCCTAACTCTAACCCTAACTCTTACCCTAATCCTAACCTAACCCTTACCCTAACCCTAACACTAATCCTAACCCAACCTCTAACCCTAACCCTTAACATAAACCGAACCCGAAACCTAACCCTAACCGTTACCCTTACCCTAACCCTAAACCTAACTCTAACCCTAACCCTAACATTAACCCTAACCCTAACCCTAACCCTAACCCTTACCCTTACCCTAAACCTAACCCTAAACCTAACCCTAACCCTAACCTTACCCCTAACCCTAAACCTAACCCTTGCCCTTACCCTAACCCTACCCTAACCCTAAACCTTACTCTAACCCTAACCCTAAACCTAACCCTTACACTTACCCTAACCCTAAACCTAACCCTAACCCTAACCCCTAACCCTAACCCTAACCCTAAATCTAAACCTAACCCTTACCCTAACCCTAACCCTAACCCCTAACCCTAACCCTTAATAAAACCCTAACCCTAACCATAACCCTTACCATTACCTTAACCCTAAACCTTACCGTACCCTAACCCTAACCCTTACCCTAATCCTAACCCTAACCCTAAACTTAACCCTAACCCTAACCCTAACCCTAACCCTTACCCTTACCCTAAACCTAATCCTAAACCTAACCCTAAACCTAACACTAACCCTAACCTTAAACCTAACCCTAACCCTACCCCTTGCCCTTACCCTAACCCTGGCCCTAACCCTAACACTTACTCTAACCCTAACCCTAAACCTAACCGTTACACTTACCCTAACCCTAACCCTAACCCTAACCCTAACCCTTACCCTTACCCTAACCCTAAACCAAACTCTAACCCTAACCCTAACCTTAACCCTAACCCTAACACTAACCTTACCCTTACCCTAAACCTAACCCTAAACCTAACACTAAACCTAAACCTAACCCTAACCTTAACCCTAACCCTAACCCTAACCCTTGCCCTTACCCTAACCCTACCCTAACCCTAAACCTTACTCTAACCCTAACCCTAAACCTAACCCTTACACTTACCCTAACCCTAAACCTAACCCTAACCCTAACCCCTAACCCTAACCCTAACCCTAAACCTAACCCTTACCCTAACCCTAACCCTAACACTATCCCTTCCCCTAACCCTAACCCTTACCCTTACCCTATCACTAAACCTAACATTAACCCTAACCCTAACCCTAACCCTAACCCTAACCCTTACCCTTACCTTAACCCTAACCCTAACCTTAAACCTTACCCTTACCCTAACAGTTACCCTAACCCTAACCCTTACTTTTACCCTTACCCTAACCATAATCCTAACCTTAATCCCAACCCTAAACCTTAACCTAACCCTAACACTAACCTTTACCCTAAACCTAACCCTAACCATTACCCTTACCCTAACCCTAACCCTAAACTTATCCCATACCCTAAACCTAACCCTAACCCTAACCCTTAACCTAACACTTACCCTAACCCTAACCCTAACACTAACTATTACCCTTACCCTAATCCTAACCCTAACCCTAACCCTTACCCTTACCCTTATCCTAACCCTAACCCTTACCCTAACCCTAGCACTAACCCTAACCCTAACCCCTAACCCTAACCCTTAATATAACCCTAACCCTAACCCTAACCCTAACCCTTACCATTACCTTAACCCTAAACCTTAACGTAACCCTAATCCTAAGCCTTACCCTAACCCTAACCCTAACTCTAACCCTAACCTTAACCCTAACCCTAACCCTAACCCTAACCCTAACCCTTACCCATACCCTAAACCTAATCCTAAACCTAACCCTAAACCTAACCCTAACCCTAACCTTAAACCTAACCCTAACCCTACCCCTTGCCCTTACCCTAACCCTGGGCCTAACCCTAACCCTTACTCTAACCCTAACCCTAAAATAACCGTTACACTTACCCTAACCCTAAACCTAACCCTAACTCTAACCCTAACCCCTAACCCTAACCCAAACCCTAACCCTAACCGGTACCCTTATTCTAACACTAACCCTAACCCTAACACTTCCCCTTACCCTAAACTCTACCCTAACCCTAACCCTAAACCTAACCCTTATCCTAACCCTAACCCTAATCCTAACCCTTCCCCTTGTCCTAATCTTAAACCTAACCCTAACCCTTGCCCTTACCCTAACCCTACCCTAACCCTAAACCTTACTCTAACCCTAACCCTAAACCTAACCCTTACACTTACCCTAACCCTAAACCTAACCCTAACCCTAACCCCTAACCCTAACCCTAACCCTAAACCTAACCCTTACCCTAACCCTAACCCTAACACTATCCCTTCCCCTAACCCTAACCCTTACCCTTACCCTATCACTAAACCTAACATTAACCCTAACCCTAACCCTAACCCTAACCCTAACCCTTACCCTTACCTTAACCCTAACCCTAACCTTAAACCTTACCCTTACCCTAACAGTTACCCTAACCCTAACCCTAACCCTTACTTTTACCCTTACCCTAACCATAATCCTAACCTTAATCCCAACCCTAAACCTTAACCTAACCCTAACACTAACCTTTACCCTAAACCTAACCCTAACCATTACCCTTACCCTAACCCTAACCCTAAACTTATCCCATACCCTAAACCTAACCCTAACCCTAACCCTTAACCTAACACTTACCCTAACCCTAACCCTAACACTAACTATTACCCTTACCCTAATCCTAACCCTAACCCTAACCCTTACCCTTACCCTTATCCTAACCCTAACCCTTACCCTAACCCTAGCACTAACCCTAACCCTAACCCCTAACCCTAACCCTTAATATAACCCTAACCCTAACCCTAACCCTAACCCTTACCATTACCTTAACCCTAAACCTTAACGTAACCCTAATCCTAAGCCTTACCCTAACCCTAACCCTAACTCTAACCCTAACCTTAACCCTAACCCTAACCCTAACCCTAACCCTTACCCATACCCTAAACCTAATCCTAAACCTAACCCTAAACCTAACCCTAACCCTAACCTTAAACCTAACCCTAACCCTACCCCTTGCCCTTACCCTAACCCTGGCCCTAACCCTAACCCTTACTCTAACCCTAACCCTAAAATAACCGTTACACTTACCCTAACCCTAAACCTAACCCTAACTCTAACCCTAACCCCTAACCCTAACCCAAACCCTAACCCTAACCGGTACCCTTATTCTAACACTAACCCTAACCCTAACACTTCCCCTTACCCTAAACTCTACCCTAACCCTAACCCTAAACCTAACCCTTATCCTAACCCTAACCCTAATCCTAACCCTTCCCCTTGTCCTAATCTTAAACCTAACCCTAACCCTTACCCTTACCCTAACCCTAACCCTAACCCTAACCCTAAACCATGCCCTTACAGTAAACCTAACCCTAACCTTACCATAAACCTAACTCTAAACCTAACCATAACCCTTACCCTTAACTTAACCCTAACACTAACCCTAAACCTTACCCTTACCCTAACACTTATGCTAACCCTATCCCTAATCCTAATCTTTACCCTAACCCTAACCCTAACCCTAACCCTAACCCTAACCCTAACCTTTACCCTAACCCTAACCCTAACCCCTACCCTAACACTAACACTTAATCTTACCCTAACCCTAAACATAAACCTAACCTTTTTCCTAACCCTAACCCTAAACCTAACCCTAACCAATAACCTAACCCTAACACTAACCCTAACCCCTAAACCTAACCCTTACCATAAGCCTAACCATAAACCTATCCCTAACACTAACCATAACCCTTACCCTAACCATCACCCTAACACTAACCCCTAACCCTAACCATAACCCTAACACTAACCCTTAACCTTACCCTAACCCTAAACCTAACCCTAACCCTAACCCTAACCCTTATCCTTACCCTAACCCTAAAACTAACCCTAACTCTAAAACTTACCCTTACCCTAAACCTAACCCTAACCCTTACGCTAAACCTAACCCTAACCCTAACACTTACCCTTACCTTAACCCTAACCCTAACCCTAACCCTTACCCTAACCCTAACGCTAACCCTAACCCTAACCCTAACAGTAACTCTAAACCTAACACATAACCTTACCCTAACCCTAACCCTAAACATAACCATAACCCTAACCCTAACCCTAAACCTAACCCTAAACCTTACCCTTACCCTCACCCTAACCCTAACCTTAAATCTAACCCTAACTCTAACCCTAACACTAAACTTAACCCTAACCCTTATCCTTACTGTAACCTAAACCTACCCGTAACCCTAAAATTAACCCTTACCTTTACCATAACCCAAACCCTAAACCTAACCCTAATCCTTACCCTTACCCTAAGCCTAACCCTAAACTTAACCCTAAGCCTTACCCTTAACCTAACCCTAACACTAACCCAAAACCTAACCCTAACCCTAACCCTAACTCTTACCCTTACCCTAACCCTAACCCTAACCCTAAATCTAACCCTTAACCTTACCCTAACCCTAACCCTAAACCTAACCCTAACCCTTACCCTTACCCTTACCCTAACCCTAACCCTAACCCTAACCCTAACCCTTACCCTCACCCTAATCCTAACCCTAACCCTAACCCTAACCCTAACCCTAACACTTGCCCTTACCCTAACCCTAACCCTAAACCTCACCCTAACCCTAACCCTAACCCCTAACCCTAACCCTAACCCAAACCTTTACCCTTACCCTAACCCAAACCCTAACCCTAACCCTAACCAGAACACTTATCCTAACACTAACACTAACCCTTACCCTTACCTTAAACCTAACCCTAACCCTAACCCTAACACATACCCTTACTCTAACCCTAACCCTAACCGAACCATAACCCTAAACCTAACCCTAAACCTAACTGTAACCCTAATCCTAACCCTAACCCTTACCCTAACCCTACCCTTAACCCCAACACTACACCTAACCCTAACCCTAACCCTAACCCTTACCCTTACCCTAACACTCACCCTAACCCTAACCCTAACCATAACCCTGAACCTTAATCTAACTCTAACCCTAAACCTAACCCTAACCTTAAACCTAACACTAATCCTAACCTAACCCTAACCCTTACCATAACACTAACCCTAACACTTATCCTAAACCTAACCCTAACCCTAACCCTAACACTTACCCTAACATGAACACTAACCCAAACCCTTACCCTTACCCTAACCCTAACCCTAACCCTTACCCAACCCTAACCCTAAGCCCTAACCCTAACCATTAACCTAACCCTAACCATAACCCTACCCTAACCCTTACCATTAGCCTAACCCTAATCCTAAACCTAAACCTCACCCTAATCCTAAACCTAAACTTAACCCTAACCCTAACCCTTGCCCTTACCCTAACCCTAACAATAAACTTAACACTAACTCTAACCCTAACCTTAACCCTAACGCTAACCCTTACCCTTACCCTAACCCTAACCCTAAACCTCACCCTAACCCTAACCCTAACCCTAACCCTAACATTGAATCTAACCCTAACCCTTACAATAACCAAAACCCTAAACCTAACCCTAATCCTTAGCATTCCCCAACCCTAACTCTAACCCTAACACTTACCCTTACCCTAACCCTAACCCTAACACTGAATCTAACCCTAACCCTAAACCTAACCCATAACCCTAAACCTAACCCTTACCTTTACCGTTAACCTAGCCCTAACCCTAACCCTAACCCTAAACAGAACACTTACCCTAACCCTAACCCTAACCCTAACCCTTACCCTTACCCTAACCCTAACGCTAACCCAAACCCTTACCCTAATCCTAACCCTAACCCTTACCCTAACCCTAACACTAATCCTAACCCAACCCCCAACCCTAACCCTTAACATAAACCGAACCCGAAACCTAACCATAACCCTTAACCTTAACCTAACCCTAAACCTAACTCTAACCCTAACCCTAACCTTAATCCTAACCCTAACCCTAACCCTAACCCTTACCCTTACCCTAAACCTAACCCTAAACCTAACACTAAACCTAACCCTAACCCTAACCTTAACCCTGAAACTAACCCTAACCCTTGCCCTTACCATAACCCTACCCTAACCCTAAACCTTACTCTAACCCTAAACCTAAACCTAACCCTTACACTTACCGTAACCCTAAACCTAACCCTAACCCTAACCCCTAACCTTAACCCTAACCCTAAACCTAACCCTTACCCTAACCCTAACCCAATCCCTAACCAGAACACTTACCCTAACCCTAACCCTAACCCTTACCCTTACCCTAACCCTAACGCTAACCTTAACTCTTACCCTAATCCTAACCCTAACCCTTACCCTAACCCTAACACTAATCAGAACCCAACCTCTAACCCTAACCCTTAACATAAACCGAACCCGAAACCTAACCCTAACCCTTACCCTTACCCTAACCCTAAACCTAACACTAACCCTAACCCTAACCTTAACCCTAACCCTAACCCTAACCCTTACCCTTACCCTAAACCTAACCTTAAACCTAACACTAAACCTAACCCTAACCCTAACCTTAACCCTAACCCTAACCCTAACCCTTGCCCTTACCCTAACCCTACCCTAACCCTAATCCTTACTCTAACCCTAACCCTAAACCTAACCCTTACACTTACCCTAACCATAAACCTAACCCTAACCCTAACCCCTAACCCTAACCCTAACCCTAAACCTAACCCTTACCCTAAACCTAACCCTAACACTAACCCTTCCACTAACCCTAACCCTTACCCTTACCCTAACACTAAACCTAACATTAACCCTAACCCTAACTCTAACCCTTACCCTTACCCTAACCCTAATCCTAACCCTAAACCTTACCCTTACACTAAACCTAACCCTAACCTTTCCATAAACCTAACCCTAACCCTAACCCTAAACCTTACCCTTACCTTAACCCTAACCCTAACCTTAAACATTACCCTTACCCTAACAGTTACCCTAACCCTAACCCTAACCCTTATTTTACCCTTACCCTAACCTTAATCCTAACCTTAATCCCAACCCTAAACCTTAACCTAACCCTAACACTAAACTTTACCCTAACCCTAACCCTAACCATTACCCTTACCCTAACCCTAACCCTAAACTTAACCCATACCCTAAACCTAACCCTAACCCTAACCCATAACCTAACACTTACCCTAACCCTAACCCTAACACTAACTATCACTCTTACCCTAATGCTAAACCTAACGCTAACCCTTACCCTAACCTAAACCTAACCCTAACCCTAACCCTAACACTTGCCCTTACCCTAACCCTAACCCTAAACCTCAACCTAACCCTAACCCTAAACCCTAACCCTAACCCTAACCCAAACCTTTACCCTTACCCTAACCCAAACCCTAACCCTAACCCTAACCAGAATACTTATCCTAACCCTAACCCTAACAATAACCCTTACCCTTACCTTAAACCTAACCCTAACCCTAACCCTAACACATACCCTTACACTAACCCTAACCCTAACCCTAACCATAAACCTAAACCTAACCCTAAAGCTAACCGTAACCCTAATCCTAACCCTAACCCTTACCCTAACCCTAACCTTAACCCCAACACTACACCTAACCCTAACCCTAACCCTAACCCTTACCCTTACCCTAACACTAACCCTAACCCTAACCATAACCATAACCCTAACCCTTACCCTAACTCTAACCCTAAACCTAACCCTAACCTTAAACCTAACACTAATCCTAACCTAACCCTAACCCTTACCATAACACTAACCCTAACACTTATCCTAAACCTAACCCTAACCCTAACCCTAACACTTACCCTAACATGAACACTAACCCAAACCCTTACCCTTACCCTAACCCTAACCCTAACCCTTACCCAACCCTAACCCTAAGCCCTAACCCTAACCATTAACCTAACCCTAACCATAACCCTACCCTAACCCTTACCATTAGCCTAACCCTAATCCTAAACCTAAACCTCACCCTAATCCTAAACCTAAACTTAACCCTAACCCTAACCCTTGCCCTTACCCTAACCCTAACAATAAACTTAACACTAACTCTAACCCTAACCTTAACCCTAACGCTAACCCTTACCCTTACCCTAACCCTAACCCTAAACCTCACCCTAACCCTAACCCTAACCCTAACCCTAACATTGAATCTAACCCTAACCCTTACAATAACCAAAACCCTAAACCTAACCCTAATCCTTAGCATTCCCCAACCCTAACTCTAACCCTAACACTTACCCTTACCCTAACCCTAACCCTAACACTGAATCTAACCCTAACCCTAAACCTAACCCATAACCCTAAACCTAACCCTTACCTTTACCGTTAACCTAGCCCTAACCTTAACCCTAACCCTAAACAGAACACTTACCCTAACCCTAACCCTAACCCTAACCCTTACCCTTACCCTAACCCTAACGCTAACCCAAACCCTTACCCTAATCCTAACCCTAACCCTTACCCTAACCCTAACACTAATCCTAACCCAACCCCCAACCCTAACCCTTAACATAAACCGAACCCGAAACCTAACCATAACCCTTAACCTTAACCTAACCCTAAACCTAACTCTAACCCTAACCCTAACCTTAATCCTAACCCTAACCCTAACCCTAACCCTTACCCTTACCCTAAACCTAACCCTAAACCTAACACTAAACCTAACCCTAACCCTAACCTTAACCCTGAAACTAACCCTAACCCTTGCCCTTACCATAACCCTACCCTAACCCTAAACCTTACTCTAACCCTAAACCTAAACCTAACCCTTACACTTACCGTAACCCTAAACCTAACCCTAACCCTAACCCCTAACCTTAACCCTAACCCTAAACCTAACCCTTACCCTAACCCTAACCCAATCCCTAACCAGAACACTTACCCTAACCCTAACCCTAACCCTTACCCTTACCCTAACCCTAACGCTAACCTTAACTCTTACCCTAATCCTAACCCTAACCCTTACCCTAACCCTAACACTAATCAGAACCCAACCTCTAACCCTAACCCTTAACATAAACCGAACCCGAAACCTAACCCTAACCCTTACCCTTACCCTAACCCTAAACCTAACACTAACCCTAACCCTAACCTTAACCCTAACCCTAACCCTAACCCTTACCCTTACCCTAAACCTAACCTTAAACCTAACACTAAACCTAACCCTAACCCTAACCTTAACCCTAACCCTAACCCTAACCCTTGCCCTTACCCTAACCCTACCCTAACCCTAATCCTTACTCTAACCCTAACCCTAAACCTAACCCTTACACTTACCCTAACCATAAACCTAACCCTAACCCTAACCCCTAACCCTAACCCTAACCCTAAACCTAACCCTTACCCTAAACCTAACCCTAACACTAACCCTTCCACTAACCCTAACCCTTACCCTTACCCTAACACTAAACCTAACATTAACCCTAACCCTAACTCTAACCCTTACCCTTACCCTAACCCTAATCCTAACCCTAAACCTTACCCTTACACTAAACCTAACCCTAACCTTTCCATAAACCTAACCCTAACCCTAACCCTAAACCTTACCCTTACCTTAACCCTAACCCTAACCTTAAACATTACCCTTACCCTAACAGTTACCCTAACCCTAACCCTAACCCTTATTTTACCCTTACCCTAACCTTAATCCTAACCTTAATCCCAACCCTAAACCTTAACCTAACCTTAACACTAAACTTTACCCTAACCCTAACCCTAACCATTACCCTTACCCTAACCCTAACCCTAAACTTAACCCATACCCTAAACCTAACCCTAACCCTAACCCATAACCTAACACTTACCCTAACCCTAACCCTAACACTAACTATCACTCTTACCCTAATGCTAAACCTAACGCTAACCCTTACCCTAACCTAAACCTAACCCTAACCCTAACCCTAACACTTGCCCTTACCCTAACCCTAACCCTAAACCTCAACCTAACCCTAAACCTAAACCCTAACCCTAACCCTAACCCAAACCTTTACCCTTACCCTAACCCAAACCCTAACCCTAACCCTAACCAGAATACTTATCCTAACCCTAACCCTAACACTAACCCTTACCCTTACCTTAAACCTAACCCTAACCCTAACCCTAACACATACCCTTACACTAACCCTAACCCTAACCCTAACCATAAACCTAAACCTAACCCTAAAGCTAACCGTAACCCTAATCCTAACCCTAACCCTTACCCTAACCCTAACCTTAACCCCAACACTACACCTAACCCTAACCCTAACCCTAACCCTTACCCTTACCCTAACACTAACCCTAACCCTAACCATAACCATAACCCTAACCCTTACCCTAACTCTAACCCTAAACCTAACCCTAACCTTAAACCTAACACTAATCCTAACCTAACCCTAACCCTTACCATAACACTAACCCTAACACTTATCCTAAACCTAACCCTAACCCTAACCCTAACACTTACCCTAACACGAACCCTAACCCAAACCCTTACCCTTACCCTAACCCTAACCCTAACCCTTACCCAACCCTAACCCTAACCCCTAACCCTAACCATTAACCTAACAGTATCCATAACCCTAACCCTAACCCTTACCCTTAGCCTAACCCTAATCCTAAACCTAACCCTAACCCTAATCGTAAACCTAACCTTAACCCTAACCCTAACCCTTGCTCTTACCCTAACCCTAACAATAAACTTAACACTAACCCTAACCCTAACCCTAACGCTAAACCTTACCCTTACCCTAACCCTAACCCTAAACCTCACAATAAACCTAACCCTCACCCTATCCCTTACCCTTTCCCTACCCCTAAACTTAACAATAACCCTAACCCTAACACTTACCCTTACACTAACCCTAACCCTAACCCTAACCCTAAACCTTATCCTTACACTAAACCTAACCCTAACCCTTACCCCAAACCTAAACCTAACCCTACCCCTAACCCTTACCCTTACCTTAACCCTAACAATAACCCTAAACCTTGCCCTTACCCTAACACTTACCCTAACCCTAACCCTAACCCTTACCCTTACCCTAACCCTAACTCTAACCCTAACCCTAAACCATGCCCTTACAGTAAACCTAACCCTAACCTTACCATAAACCTAACTCTAAACCTAACCATAACCCTTACCCTTAACTTAACCCTAACACTAACCCTAAACCTTACCCTTACCCTAACACTTATGCTAACCCTATCCCTAATCCTAATCTTTACCCTAACCCTAACCCTAACCCTAACCCTAACCCTAACCTTTACCCTAACCCTAACCCTAACCCCTACCCTAACACTAACACTTAATCTTACCCTAACCCTAAACATAAACCTAACCTTTTTCCTAACCCTAACCCTAAACCTAACCCTAACCAATAACCTAACCCTAACACTAACCCTAACCCCTAAACCTAACCCTTATCATAAGCCTAACCATAAACCTATCCCTAACACTAACCATAACCCTTACCCTAACCATCACCCTAACACTAACCCCTAACCCTAACCATAACCCTAACACTAACCCTTAACCTTACCCTAACCCTAAACCTAACCCTAACCCTAACCCTAACCCTTATCCTTACCCTAACCCTAAAACTAACCCTAACTCTAAAACTTACCCTTACCCTAAACCTAACCCTAACCCTAACACTTACCCTTACCTTAACCCTAACCCTAACCCTAACCCTTACCCTAACCCTAACGCTAACCCTAACCCTAACCCTAACAGTAACTCTAAACCTAACACATAACCTTACCCTAACCCTAACCCTAAACATAACCATAACCCTAACCCTAACCCTAAACCTAACCCTAAACCTTACCCTTACCCTCACCCTAACCCTAACCTTAAATCTAACCCTAACTCTAACCCTAACACTAAACTTAACACTAACCCTTATCCTTACCGTAACCTAAACCTAACCGTAACCCTAAAATTAACCCTTACCTTTACCATAACCCAAACCCTAAACCTAACCCTAATCCTTACCCTTAACCTAAGCCTAACCCTAAACTTAACCCTAAGCCTTACCCTTAACCTAACCCTAACACTAACCCAAAACCTAACCCTAAACCTAACCCTAACTCTTACCCTTACCCTAACCCTAACCCTAACCCTAAATCTAACCCTTAACCTTACCCTAACCCTAACCCTAAACCTAACCCTAACCCTTACCCTTACCCTTACCCTAACCCTAACCCTAACCCTAACCCTAACCCTTACCCTCACCCTAATCCTAACCCTAACCCTAACCCTAACCCTAACACTTGCCCTTACCCTAACCCTAACCCTAAACCTCACCCTAACCCTAACCCTAACCCCTAACCCTAACCCTAACCCAAACCTTTACCCTTACCCTAACCCAAACCCTAACCCTAACCCTAACCAGAACACTTATCCTAACACTAACACTAACCCTTACCCTTACCTTAAACCTAACCCTAACCCTAACCCTAACACATACCCTTACTCTAACCCTAACCCTAACCGAACCATAACCCTAAACCTAACCCTAAACCTAACTGTAACCCTAATCCTAACCCTAACCCTTACCCTAACCCTACCCTTAATCCCAACACTAAACCTAACCCTAACCCTAACCCTAACCCTTACCCTTACCCTAACACTCACCCTAACCCTAACCCTAACCATAACCCTGAACCTTAATCTAACTCTAACCCTAAACCTAACCCTAACCTTAAACCTAACACTAATCCTAACCTAACCCTAACCCTTACCATAACACTAACCCTAACACTTATCCTAAACCTAACCCTAACCCTAACCCTAACACTTACCCTAACATGAACACTAACCCAAACCCTTACCCTTACCCTAACCCTAACCCTAACCCTTACCCAACCCTAACCCTAAGCCCTAACCCTAACCATTAACCTAACCCTAACCATAACCCTACCCTAACCCTTACCATTAGCCTAACCCTAATCCTAAACCTAAACCTAACCCTAATCCTAAACCTAAACTTAACCCTAACCCTAACCCTTGCCCTTACCCTAACCCAAACAATAAACTTAACACTAACTCTAACCCTAACCTTAACCCTAACGCTAACCCTTACCCTTACCCTAACCCTAACCCTAAACCTCACCCTAACCCTAACCCTAACCCTAACCCTAACCCTAACATTGAATCTAACCCTAACCCTTACAATAACCAAAACCCTAAACCTAACCCTAATCCTTAGCATTCCCCAACCCTAACTCTAACCCTAACACTTACCCTTACCCTAACCCTAACCCTAACACTGAATCTAACCCTAACCCTAAACCTAACCCATAACCCTAAACCTAACCCTTACCTTTACCGTTAACCTATCCCTAACCCTAACCCTAACCCTAAACAGAACACTTACCCTAACCCTAACCCTAACCCTAACCCTTACCCTTACCCTAACCCTAACGCTAACCCAAACCCTTACCCTAATCCTAACCCTAACCCTTACCCTAACCCTAACACTAATCCTAACCCAACCCCCAACCCTAACCCTTAACATAAACCGAACCCGAAACCTAACCATAACCCTTAACCTTAACCTAACCCTAAACCTAACTCTAACCCTAACCTTAATCCTAACCCTAACCCTAACCCTAACCCTTACCCTTACCCTAAACCTAACCCTAAACCTAACACTAAACCTAACCCTAACCCTAACCTTAACCCTGAAACTAACCCTAACCCTTGCCCTTACCATAACCCTACCCTAACCCTAAACCTTACTCTAACCCTAAACCTAAACCTAACCCTTACACTTACCGTAACCCTAAACCTAACCCTAACCCTAACCCCTAACCTTAACCCTAACCCTAAACCTAACCCTTACCCTAACCCTAACCCAATCCCTAACCAGAACACTTACCCTAACCCTAACCCTAACCCTTACCCTTACCCTAACCCTAACGCTAACCTTAACTCTTACCCTAATCCTAACCCTAACCCTTACCCTAACCCTAACACTAATCAGAACCCAACCTCTAACCCTAACCCTTAACATAAACCGAACCCGAAACCTAACCCTAACCCTTACCCTTACCCTAACCCTAAACCTAACACTAACCCTAACCCTAACCTTAACCCTAACCCTAACCCTAACCCTTACCCTTACCCTAAACCTAACCTTAAACCTAACACTAAACCTAACCCTAACCCTAAACTTAACCCTAACCCTAACCCTAACCCTTGCCCTTACCCTAACCCTACCCTAACCCTAATCCTTACTCTAACCCTAACCCTAAACCTAACCCTTACACTTACCCTAACCATAAACCTAACCCTAACCCTAACCCCTAACCCTAACCCTAACCCTAAACCTAACCCTTACCCTAAACCTAACCCTAACACTAACCCTTCCACTAACCCTAACCCTTACCCTTACCCTAACACTAAACCTAACATTAACCCTAACCCTAACTCTAACCCTTACCCTTACCCTAACCCTAATCCTAACCCTAAACCTTACCCTTACACTAAACCTAACCCTAACCTTTCCATAAACCTAACCCTAACCCTAACCCTAAACCTTACCCTTACCTTAACCCTAACCCTAACCTTAAACCTTACCCTTACCCTAACAGTTACCCTAACCCTAACCCTAACCCTTACTTTTACGCTTACCCTAACCTTAATCCTAACCTTAATCCCAACCCTAAACCTTAACCTAACCCTAACACTAAACTTTACCCTAACCCTAACCCTAACCATTACCCTTACCCTAACCCTAACCCTAAACTTAACCCATACCCTAAACCTAACAGTAACCCTAACCCATAACCTAACACTTACCCTAACCCTAACCCTAACACTAACTATTACTCTTACCCTAATGCTAAACCTAACGCTAACCCTTACCCTAACCTAAACCTAACCCTAACCCTAACCCTAACACTTGCCCTTACCCTAACCCTAACCCTAAACCTCAACCTAACCCTAACCCTAAACCCTAACCCTAACCCTAACCCCAACCTTTACCCTTACCCTAACCCAAACCCTAACCCTAACCCTAACCAGAATACTTATCCTAACCCTAACCCTAACACTAACCCTTACCCTTACCTTAAACCTAACCCTAACCCTAACCCTAACACATACCCTTACACTAACCCTAACCCTAACCCTAACCATAAACCTAAACCTAACCCTAAACCTAACCGTAACCCTAATCCTAACCCTAACCCTTACCCTAACCCTAACCTAAACCCCAACACTACACCTAACCCTAACCCTAACCCTAACCCTTAGCCTTACCCTAACACTAACCCTAACCCTAACCATAACCATAACCCTAACCCTTACCCTAACTCTAACCCTAAACCTAACCCTAACCTTAAACCTAACACTAATCCTAACCTAACCCTAACCCTTACCATAACACTAACCCTAACACTTATCCTAAACCTAACCCTAACCCTAACCCTAACACTTACCCTAACACGAACCCTAACCCAAACCCTTACCCTTACCCTAACCCTAACCCTAACCCTTACCCAACCCTAACCCTAACCCCTAACCCTAACCATTAACCTAACCCTATCCATAACCCTAACCCTAACCCTTACCCTTAGCCTAACCCTAATCCTAAACCTAACCCTAACCCTAATCCTAAACCTAAACTTAACCCTAACCCTAACCCTTGCTCTTACCCTAACCCTAACAATAAACTTAACACTAACCCTAACCCTAACCCTAACCCTAACGCTAAACCTTACCCTTACCCTAACCCTAACCCTAAACCTCACCCTAAACCTAACCCTCACCCTATCCCTTACCCTTTCCCTACCCCTAAACTTAACAATAACCCTAACCCTAACACTTACCCTTACACTAACCCTAACCCTAACCCTAACCCTAAACCTTATCCTTACACTAAACCTAACCCTAACCCTTACCCCAAACCTAAACCTAACCCTAGCCCTAACCCTTACCCTTACCTTAACCCTAACAATAACCCTAAACCTTGCCCTTACCCTAACACTTACCCTAACCCTAACCCTAACCCTTACCATTACCCTAACCCTAACCCTAACCTTACCCCCAAACCTAAACCTAAACCTAATCCTAATCCTAACCCTTACCCTAACCCTAAACCTAAACCTAACCCTAACCCTAGACCTTATCCTTATTCTAAACCTAAACCTAACCCTAAGCCTAACCCTAACACTTATCCTAACCCTAACCCTAACCATAACCCTAACCCTAACCCTTAACCTAACCCTAACACTAACCCTAACCCTAACCTAACCCTTACCCTTATCCTAACCCTAACCCTAACCCTAACACTTACCCTTACCCTAATCCCTACCCTAACCCTAACATTAACACTAACATTTACCCTTACCCTAACCCTAACCCTAACCCTAAATCTAACTCTTACCCTTACACTAACCTTAACCCTAAACCTAACCCTAACCCTTACGCTAAACCTAACCCTAACCCTAACCCTAACTTTACCCTAACCCTAACATTAACCCCAGCCATAAACCTAACCCTAACCCCAACCCTAACCCTTACCCTAACCCTAACCCTAGCCCTAACACTAACACTTATCCTTACCCTAACCCTAACACTTATCCTAACCGTAACCCTAACCCTAACCCTTAACCTAACCCTAACACTAACCCTAACCCCTAACCCTAACCCTTACCCTAACCCTAACCCTAACCCTAACACTAACCCTAACCACTAACCCTAACCCTAACCCTAACACTAACCCCTAACCCTAAACCTAACCCTAACCCTGACCCTTATCCTAACCCGAACCCTAACCCCAACCTCTACCCTAACCCTAACCCTAACCCTTACCTTAAACCTAACCCTAAACCTAACCCTAACCCTTACTCTTACTCTAACCCTAAACCTAACCATAACCCTAACACTAACCCTAACCCTTACCCTTACCCTAACCCTAAACTTAACCCTAACCCTAACCCTAAACCATACCCTTACACTAAACCTAACCCTAACCCTTATGCTAAACCTAACCCCAACCCTAATTCTAACCCTTACCTTAACTTAAACTAACCCTAACCTTAACCCTTACCCTAACGCTAACCCTAACCCTAAACCTAACCCTAAAACTAACCCTAACACATACCCTTACCCTAACCCTAACCATAACCGTAACAATAACCCTAACCCTAACCCTTAACATAAATATAACCCTAACCCTAACCATAACCCTTACCCTTCCGCTAACCCTAAAACTAAATCTAACCCGAACCATAACCCTAACCCTAAACCTTACCCTAACCCTAACAATCACCCTTACCGAAACCTAACCCTAAACCTAACCCTAACCTTAACCCTAACCCTAAGCCTAACCCTTACCCTTACTCTAAACCTAACCATAAACCTAACCCTAAACTTAACCCTAACCCTAAGCTTAACCCTAACCCTAACCCTAACCATTGCCCAAAACCTAACCCTAGCCCAAACCCTAACCATTACTCTAACCATAACCCTAAACCTAACCCTTGCACTTACCCTAACCCTAAACCTATGCCTAACCCTAACCCTAACCCTAACCCCAACCCTTACCCTTACCCTTACCCTACACCTAACCCTAACCCTAACCTTAACCATAAACCTTACCCTTACGCTAAACCTAACACTAACATAACCCTTACCCTTACCCTAACCCTAACCCTAACCCTAACCCTAACCCTTACCCTAACGCTAACACTAACCCTAACCCTAATCCTTAACCTTACCCTAACCCTAACCCTAAACCTAACCCTAACCGTAACCCTAACCCTAACCCGAAACCTAACCCTAACCCTTACCCTTACCCTCACCCTAACCCTAACCTTAAACCTAACCCTAACTCTAACCCTAACCCTAAACTTAACCCTAACCCTTATCCTTACCGTAACCTAACCCTAAACCTAACCCTAACCCTAAACCTAACCCTAAACTTAACCCTTACCTTTACCCTAACCCCAACCCTAAACCTAACCCTAATCCTTACAATTAACCTAAGCCTAACCCTAAACCTAAGCCTAACCCTAAACTTAACCCTAAGCCTTACCCTTAACCTAACCCTAACACTAATCCAAAACCTAACCCTAACCCTAACCCTAACTCTTACCCTTACCCTAACCCTAACCCTAACCCTAACACTAACCCTAACCACTAACCCTAACCCTAACCCTAACACTAACCCCTAACCCTAAACCTAACCCTAACCCTGACCCTTATCCTAACCCGAACCCTAACCCCAACCTCTACCCTAACCCTAACCCTAACCCTTACCTTAAACCTAACCCTAAACCTAACCCTAACCCTTACTCTTACTCTAACCCTAAACCTAACCATAACCCTAACACTAACCCTAACCCTTACCCTTACCCTAACCCTAAACTTAACCCTAACCCTAACCCTAAACCATACCCTTACACTAAACCTAACCCTAACCCTTATGCTAAACCTAACCCCAACCCTAATTCTAACCCTTACCTTAACTTAAACTAACCCTAACCTTAACCCTTACCCTAACGCTAACCCTAACCCTAAACCTAACCCTAAAACTAACCCTAACACATACCCTTACCCTAACCCTAACCATAACCGTAACAATAACCCTAACCCTAACCCTTAACATAAATATAACCCTAACCCTAACCATAACCCTTACCCTTCCGCTAACCCTAAAACTAAATCTAACCCGAACCATAACCCTAACCCTAAACCTTACCCTAACCCTAACAATCACCCTTACCGAAACCTAACCCTAAACCTAACCCTAACCTTAACCCTAACCCTAAGCCTAACCCTTACCCTTACTCTAAACCTAACCATAAACCTAACCCTAAACTTAACCCTAACCCTAAGCTTAACCCTAACCCTAACCCTAACCATTGCCCAAAACCTAACCCTAGCCCAAACCCTAACCATTACTCTAACCATAACCCTAAACCTAACCCTTGCACTTACCCTAACCCTAAACCTATGCCTAACCCTAACCCTAACCCTAACCCCAACCCTTACCCTTACCCTTACCCTACACCTAACCCTAACCCTAACCTTAACCATAAACCTTACCCTTACGCTAAACCTAACACTAACATAACCCTTACCCTTACCCTAACCCTAACCCTAACCCTAACCCTAACCCTTACCCTAACGCTAACACTAACCCTAACCCTAATCCTTAACCTTACCCTAACCCTAACCCTAAACCTAACCCTAACCGTAACCCTAACCCTAACCCGAAACCTAACCCTAACCCTTACCCTTACCCTCACCCTAACCCTAACCTTAAACCTAACCCTAACTCTAACCCTAACCCTAAACTTAACCCTAACCCTTATCCTTACCGTAACCTAACCCTAAACCTAACCCTAACCCTAAACCTAACCCTAAACTTAACCCTTACCTTTACCCTAACCCCAACCCTAAACCTAACCCTAATCCTTACAATTAACCTAAGCCTAACCCTAAACCTAAGCCTAACCCTAAACTTAACCCTAAGCCTTACCCTTAACCTAACCCTAACACTAATCCAAAACCTAACCCTAACCCTAACCCTAACTCTTACCCTTACCCTAACCCTAACCCTAAATCTAACCCTTACTCTTACCCTAAACCTAACCCTAAACCTAACAGAATCCTAACCCTAACCCTAACCCTTACCATAAATCTAACCCTAACACTTATCCTAACCCTAACACTAACCCAAACGTTAACCCTAACACTTACACTAACACAAACCCTAACCCTAACCGTTACCCTTACCCTAACCCTAATCCTAACCCTTACCCTAACCCTAACCTTAACCCCTAACCCTAACCATTAACCTAACCCTAACCCTAACCCTTACCCTGACCCTAACCCTATTCCGAACTCTAACCCTAACACTAACCCTAACCCTAAGCCTAAACCTTAACCTAACCCTAACCCTAACCCTTACCCTAACATTAACCCTAACCCTAACCTTAACCCTAACCCTAACCCTAACCCTAACCCTTACTCTTACCCTAACCCTAACCCTAAACCTAACCTTAACGCTAACCCTAACCCTTGCTCTTACCCTAACCCTAACAATAAACTTAACACTAACCCTAACCCTACCCCTATCCGTAACGCTAACCCTTACCCTTACCCTAACCCTAACCCTAAACCTAACCTTAACGCTAACCCTAACCCTTGCTCTTACCCTAACCCTAACAATAAACTTAACACTAACCCTAACCCTACCCCTATCCCTAACGCTAACCCTTACCCTTACTCTAACCCTAACACTAAACCTAACCGTAACCCTAACCCTAACCCCTAACCCTAACCCTAACCCTAACCCTAACCCTTACCCTTATTCTAATCCTAACTCTAACCCTAAGACATACCCTTATCCTAACCCTAACCCTAACACTAACCCTAACCCTAAACCTCACCGTAACCCTAACCCTAACCCTAAACCTTACCCTTACCCTAACCCTAAACTTAACAATAACCCTAACCGTAACCCTTACCCTTACCCTAACCCTAACCCTAACCCTAAACCTTACCCTTACACTAAACCTAACCCTAACCCTTACCATAAACCTCACCCTAACCCTAACCCTAACCCTTACACTTACCTTAACCCTAACCATAACCCTAAACCTTGCCCTTACCCTAACACCCGCCCTAAACCTAACCCTAACCCTAACCCTAATCCTTACCCTTCCCCTAACCCTAACACTAACCATACCCCCAACCCTAAACCAAACCCTAACCCTAACCCTAACCCTTACCCTAACCCTAACCCTAAAACTAACCCTAACCCTAACACTTATCCTTACCCTAACCCTAATCTTAACCTAACCCTAACCCTAACACTTTTCCTAACCATAACCCTAACTGTAACCCTAATCCTAACCCTTAACCTAACCCTAACACTAACCCTAACCCACAACCCTAACCCTTACCCTAACACTCACCCTAACCCTAACCGCTAACCCTAACACTAACCCTAACCCTAACTCTAACCCTTACCAATATCCTAACCCTAACCCTAACCCTAACACTTACCCTTACCCTCACCCCTTCCCTAACCCTAACACTAACACTAACACTTACCCTTACCCTAACCCTAACACTAACCTAAATCTAACCCTTACCCTTAGAGTAAACCTAACCCTAAACATAACCCTAACCCTTACGCTAAACCTAATCCTAACCCTAACCTTTACCCTAACCTAACCTTAACCCCAACACTAACCATAACCCTAACACTTACCCTAACCCTAACCCTAACCCTAACCTTTACCCTTACTCTAACCCTAACCCTAACTTTAACCCCAACCCTAAACCTAGCCCTAACCCTAACCTTAACACTAACACTTACCCTTACCCTAACCCTAACCCTAACCCCTAACCCTAACCCTCACCCTAACCCTAACCCTAACACTAACCCTAACCACTAACCCTAACCATAACCATAACACTAACCCCTAACCCTAAACCTAACCCTAACCCTTAAACTTATCTAACCCGAACCCTAACCCTAACCTCTACCCTAACCCTAACCCTAACCCTTATCCTAACCCTAACCCTAACACTAACAGTTACTCTTACCCTAACCCTAAACAAAACTATAAACCTAACCTTAACCCAAACCCTTACCCTAACCCTAAACTTAACCCTAACCCTAACCCTAAACCATACCCTTACACTAAACCTAACCCTAACCCTAACTCTAACCCTACCCTTACCTTAAACCTAACCCTAAACTTAACCATTACAATTACCCTAACCCTAACCCTAACCCTAACGCTAAACCTTACCCTTACCCTAACCCTAACCCTAAACCTCACCCTAACCATAACCCTAACCCTATCCCTTACCCTTTCCCTACCCCTAAACTTAACAATAACCCTAACCCTAACACTTACCCTTACACTAACCCTAACCCTAACCCTAAACCTTACCCTTACACTAAACCTAACCCTAACACTTACCCCAAACCTAAACCTAACCCTAACCCTAACCCTTACCCTTACCTTAACCCTAACAATAACCCTAAACCTTGCCCTTACCCTAACACTTACCCTAACCCTAACCCTAACCCTTACCAGTACCCTAACCCTAACCCTAACCTTACCCCCAAACCTAAACCTAAACCTAAACCTAATCCTAATCCTAACCCTTACCCTAACCCTAACCCTAAACCTAACCCTAATCCTAGACCTTATCCTTACCCTAAACCTAATCCTAACCCTAACCCTAACCCTAACACTTATCCTAACCCTAACCCTAACCATAACCCTAATCCTAACCCTTAACCTAACCCTAACACTAACCCTAACCCTAACCTAACCCTTACCCTTATCCTAACCCTAACCCTAACCCTAACACTTACCCTTACCCTAATCCCTACCCTAACCCTAACATTAACACTAACATTTACCCTTACCCTAACCCTAACCCTAACCCTAAATCTAACTCTTACCCTTACACTAAACTTAACCCTAAACCTAACCCTAACCCTTACGCTAAACCTAACCCTAACCCTAACCCTAACTTTACCCTAACCCTAACATTAACCCCAACCACAAACCTAACCCTAACCCCAACCCTAACCCTTACCCTAACCCTAACCCTAGCCCTAACACTAACACTTATCCTTACCCTAACCCAAACCCTAACCCTAACACTTATCCTAACCGTAACCCTAACCCTAACCCTTAACCTAACCCTAACCCTAACACTAACCCCTAACCCTAACCCTTACCCTAACCCTAACCCTAACCCTAACACTAACACTAACCCTAACCACTAACCCTAACCCTAACCCTAACACTAACCCCTAACCCTAAACCTAACCCTAACCCTTACCCTAACCCTAACCCTAACCCTACCCCTAACCCTAACGCTAACCCTTACACTTACCCTAACCCTAACACTAAACCTAACCGTAACCCTAACCCTAACCCCTAACACTAACCCTAACCGTAACCCTTACCTTATTCTAACCCTAACTCTAACCCTAAGACATACCCTTATCCTAAACCTTACCCTAACCCTAACCCTAACCCTAAACCTCACCCTAACCCTAACCCTAACCCTAAACCTTACCCTTACCCTAACCCTAAACTTAACAATAAACCTAACCCTAACCCTGAACCTTACCCTTACACTAAACCTAACCCTAACCCTTACCCTAAACCTCACCCTAACCCTAACCCTAACCCTTACCCTTACCTTAACCCTAAACATAACCCTAAACCTTGCCCTTACCCTAACACCTAGCCTAACCCTAACCCTAACCCTAACCCTAATCCTTACCCTTACCCTAACCCTAACACTAACCATACCCCCAACCCTAAACCAAACCCTAACCCTAACCCTAACCCTTACCCTAACCCTAACCCTAAAACTAACCCTAACCCTAACACTTATCCTTACCCTAACCCTAATCCTAAACCTAACCCTAACCCTAACACATTTCCTAACCATAACCCTAACTGTAACCCTAATCCTAACCCTTAACCTAACCCTAACACTAACCCTAACCCACAACCCTAACCCTTACCCTAACACTCACCCTAACCCTTACCGCTAACCCTAACACTAACCCTAACCCTAACTGTAACCCTTACCAATATCCTAACCCTAACCCTAACCCTAACCCTTACCCTTACCTTAACCCTAAACATAACCCTAAACCTTGCCCTTACCCTAACACCTAACCTAACCCTAACCCTAACCCTAACCCTAATCCTTACCCTTACACTAACCCTAACACTATCCATACCCCCAACCCTAAACCAAACCCTAACCCTAACCCTAACCCTTACCCTAACCCTAACCCTAAAACTAACCCTAACCCTAACACTTATCCTTACCCTAACCCTAATCCTAAACCTAACCCTAACCCTAACACTTTTCCTAACCATAACCCTAACTGTAACCCCAATCCTAACCCTTAACCTAACCCTAACACTAACCCTAACCCACAACCCTAACCCTTACCCTAACACTCACCCTAACCCTTACCGCTAACCCTAAACCTAACCCTAACCCTAACTCTAACCCTTACCAATATCCTAACCCTAACCCTAACCCTAACACTTACCCTTACCCTCACCCCTTCCCTAACCCTAACACTAACACTAACACATACCCTTACCCTAACCCTAACACTAACCTAAATCTAACCCTTACCCTTAGAGTAAACCTAACCCTAAACCTAACCCTAACCCTTACGCTAATCCTAATCCTAACCCTAACATTTACCCTAACCCTAACCTTAACCCCAACACTAACCATAACCCTAACACTTACCCTAACCCTAACCCTAACCCTAACTTTTACCCTTACCCTAACCCTAACCCTAACTTTAACCCCAACCCTAAACCTAGCCCTAACCCTAACCCTAACACTAACACTTACCCTTACCATAACCCTAACCCTAACCCCTAACCCTAACCCTCACCCTAACCCTAACCCTAACACTAACCCTAACCACTAACCCTAACCCTAACCCTAACACTAACCTCTACCCTAACCCTAACCCTAACCCTTATCCTAACCCTAACCCTAACCCTAACAGTTACTCTTACCCTAACCCTAAACCTAACCATAAACCTAACCCTAAACCAAACCCTTACCCTAACCCTAAACTTAACCCTAACCCTAACCCTAAACCATACCCTTACACTAAACCTAACCCTAACCCTAACTCTAACCCTTACCCTTACCTTAAACCTAACCCTAAACTTAACCCTTACCCTTACCCTAACTCTAACCCTAACCCTAAACCTAACCGTAACCCTAACCCTAACACATAACCTAAGCCTAGCCCTAACCCTAACCGTAACCCTAACCCTAACCCTAAACCTAACCCTAACCCTTACCCTTACCCACACCCTAACCCTAAACTTAAACCTAATCCTAACTCTAACCCTAACCCTAAACTTAAACTTAACCCTTATCCTTACCCTAACCCTAACCCTAACTCTAACCCTAAACCTAACCCTAACTCTAAACTTAACCCTTATCTTTACCCTAACCCTAACCCTAAACCTAACCCTAACCCTTACCCTTACCCTAACCCTAACCCTAACCCAAACCCTGATCTTAACTGTAACCCTTACCCTAACCCTAACCCTAACCCTAACCCTAACCATAACAATGAATCTAACCCTAACCCTTACAATAACCATAACCCTAAACCTAACCCTAACCCTTACCATTCCCCAACCCTAACTCTAACCCTAACCCTTACCCTTACCCTAACCCTAACCCTAACACTGAATCTAACCCTAAACCTAACACTTAATCTAACCCTAACCCTAACCCTAAACCTTACCCTAACCCTAAACCTAACCCTTGCCCTTACCCTAAAGCTAACCCTAACCCTAACCCTTACCTTTACCGTTACCCTAGCCCTAACCCTAACTATAAACCTAACCCTAGCCAGAACACTTACCCTAACCCTAACCCTTACCCTAACCCTAATGCTAACTCTATCCTTTACCCTAATCCTAACCCTAACTCTAACCCTAACAGTAATCCTAGCCCAACCCCTAACCCTCACCCTTAACATAAACCGAACCCGAAACCTAACCCTAACCCTTACCCTTACCCTAACACTAAACCTAACTCTAACCCTAACCCTAACCTTAACCCTAACCCTAACCCTAACCCTGACCCTTACCCTAAACCTAACCCTAAACCTAACCCTAAACCTACCCTAACCCTAACCTTAACCATAACCATAACCCTAACCCTTGCCCTTACCCTAACCCTGCCCTAACCCTAAACCTTACTCTAACCCTAACCCTAAACCTAACCCTTAAACTTACCCTAACCCTAAACCTAACCCTAACTCTAACCCCTAACCCTAACCCTAAGCCTAACACTAACCCTTCCCCTACCCTAATCCTAAACCTAATCCTAACCCTAACCCTAACCCTAAACCTTACACTAACCCTAACCCGAACAATTAACCTTACCCTTACACTAAACCTAACCCTAACCTTTCCGTAAACCTAACCCTAACCCTAACCCTAAACCTTACCCTTACCTTAACCCTAAACCTAACCTTAAACCTTACCCTTACCCTAACAGTTACCCTTTCCCTAATTCTAACCCTTACCTTTACCCTTACCCTAACCCTAATCCTAACTTTAATCCCAACCCTAAACCTTAACCTACCCTAACACTAAACTTTACCCTAACCCTAACCCTAACCATTACCCTTACCCTAACCCTAACCCTAAACTTAACCCTAACCCTAACCCTAACCCTTGCCCTTACCCTAACCCTAGCACTAATTCTAACACTTACTCTAACACTAACCCTAAACCTAACCATTACACTTACCCTAACCCTAAACCTAACCCTAACCATAACCTTAACTCCTAACCCTATCCCAAACCGTAAACCTAACCCGTACCCTTATTCTAACACTAACCCTAACCCTAAAACTTCCCCTTACCCTAAACCCTACCCTAACCCTTACCCTAAACTTAACCCTTATCCTAACTCTAACCCTAATCCTAACCCTTCCCCTTGCCCTAATCTTAAACCTAACCCTAACCCTAACCCTTACCCTTACCCTAAACCTAACCCTAACCCTAACCCTAACCCTAAACCATGCCCTTACAGTAAACCTAACCCTAACCTTAACATAAACCTAACTCTAAACCTAACCCTAACCCTTACCCTTACCTTAACCCTAACACTAACCCTAAACCTTACCCTTACCCTAACACTTATGCTAACCCTATCCCTAATCCTAACCTTTACCCTTACTCTAACCCTAACCCTAACCATAACCGCAACCCTAAACCTAACCCTAACCCTAACCCTAACCTTTACCCTAACCCTAAACCTAACCCCTACCCTAACACTAACACTTACCCTTACCCTAACCCTAACCCTAAACCTAACCCTTTTCCTAACCCTAACCCTAAACCTAACCCTAACCATTAACCTAACCCTAACAATAACCCTAACCCCTAAACCTACCCCTGACCATAAGCCTAACCCTAAACCTATCCCTAAGACTAACCATAACCCTTACCCTAACCATCACCCAAACACTAACCCCTAACCCTAACCATAACCCTAACACTAACCCTTAACCTTACCCTAACCCTAAACCTAACCCTAACCCTAACCCTAACCCTTATCCTTACCCTAACCTTAAAACTAACCCTAACCCTAAACCTTACCCTTACGCTAAACCTAACCCTAAACCTAACCCTAACCCTTACCCTTACCTTAACCCTAACCCTAACCCTAACCCTTACCCTTACCCTAACGCTAACCCTAACCCTAACACTAACAGTAACTCTAAACCTAACACATAACCTTACCCTAACCCAAACCCTAAATCTAACCCTAATCCTTACCCTTACCCTAAGCGTAACCCTAACCCTAAGCCTAACCCTAAACTTAACCCTAAGCCTTACCCTTAACCTAACCCTAACTCTAACCCAAAAACTAACCCGAACCCTAACCCTAACTCTTACCCTTACCCTAATCCTAACCCTAACCCTAAATCTAACCCTTACCCTTACCCTAACCCTAACCCTAAACCTAACCCTAACCCTTATCCTTACCCTTACCCTAACCTTAACCCTAACCCTAACCCTTACCCTCACCCTAACCCTAACCCTAACCCTAAACCTAACCCTAACCCTAACCATAAACCTATCCCTAACCCTAACCCTAACACTTGCCCTTACCCTAACCCTAACCCTAAACCTCACCCTAACCCTAACCCTAAACCCTAAGCCTAGCTCTAACCCAAACCTTTACACTTACCCTAACCCTAACCCTAACCAGAACACTTATCCTAACCCTAACCCTAACACTAACCCTTACCCTTAACTTAACCCTAACCCTAACCCTAACCCTAACACATACCCTTACTCTAACCCTAAACCTAAACCTAACCGTAACCCTAAACCTAACCCTAAACCTAACCGTAACCCTAGCCCTAACACTAACCCTTACATTAACCCTAACCTTGACCCCAACACTACACCTAACCCTAACCCTAACCCTACCCTTACCCTTACCCTAACTCTAACCCTAACCCTAACCCTAACCATAACCCTAACCCTTACCCTAACTCTAACCCTAACCTTAAACCTAACACTAATCCTAACCCTAACCCTAACCCTTACCATAACTCTAACCCTAACACTTATCCTAACCCTAACCCTAACCCTAAACCTAACTCTTACCCTAACACGAACCCTAACCCTAACCCTTACCCTCACCCTAACCCTAACCCTAACCCTTACCCAACCCTAACCCTAACCCCTAACCCTAACCATTAACCTAACCCTAACCCTAACCCTAACCCTAACCCTTACCCTTAACCTAACCCTAATCCTAAACCTAACCCTAAACCTAATCCTAAACCTAACCTTAACCCTAACCCTAACCCTTTCTCTTACCCTAACCCTAACAATAAACTTAACCCTAACCCTAACCCTAACCCTAACCCTAACGCTAACCCTTACCCTTACCCGAACCCTAACCCGAAACCTCACCCTATCCCTAACCCTAACCCTAACCCTTAACCTTTCCCTACCCCTAAATTTAACAATAACCCTAACCCTAACACTTACCCTTTCCCTAACCATAACACTAACCCTAACCCTAAACCTTAACGTTACACTAAACCTAACCCTAACCCTAACCCTTACCATTACCTTAACCCTAACGATAACCCTAAACCTTGCCCTTACCCTAACACTTACCCTAACCCTAACCCTAACCCTTACCATTACCATAACCCTGACCCTAACCTTACCCCCAAACCTAAACCTAAACCTACTCCTAATCCTAACCCTTACCCTAACCCTAACCCTAAACTTAACCCTAACCCTAGACCTTATCCTTACCCTAAACCTAATCCTAACCCTAACCCTAACCCTAACACTTATCCTAACCGTAAGCCTAACCATAACCCTAACCCTAACCCTTAACCTAACCCTAACCCTTACCCTAACCTTAACCCTAACCATTACCCTTACCCTAGCCCTAATCCTAACCCTTACCCTTACTCTAAACCTAACCCTAATCCTAAACCTAACACTTACCCTCACCCTAAACCTACCCCTAAACCTTACTCTTACCCTAACCATAACCCTGAACTTAACCCCAGCCCCAAACCTAACCCTAACCCTAACACTTAACCTAACACTTACCCTAACCCTAACCATAACCCTAACCCTTACCCTAACCCTAACCCGAACCCTAACCCCTAACCCTAACCCTTACCCTTACCCTAATCCTAACCCTAACCCTTACCCTTACCCTAACCCTAACCCTAACTCTAACCCTAACCCTAACCCTAACCCTTACCCTACCCTAACCCTAACCCTAACCTTAACCCTAACCCTAACCCTTACCCTTACCCTAACCCTAATTCTAAACCTAACAGTAACCCAGCCCTAACCCTAACCCTAACCCTTACCCTACCATAACCCGAAACCTTACCCTAACCATAACCCCTAAGCCTAAACCTAACCATAACCCTTACCCTTATCCTAACCCTAACCCTAACCCAAACACTTACCCTTACCCTAAACCCTACCTTAATCCTAACACTAACCATAACCCTTACTATAACCCTAACCATAACCGTTACATTTACACTAACCCTAACCCTAAACCTAACCCTAACCCTAAACCTAACCGTAAAACTAACCCTTACCCTGAACCTAACCCTTACCCTAACCCTAACCAGAAAACCTAACCCTAAACCTAACCCTAACCCTTACCCTTACCCTTACCCTAACAATAAAAATAACCTGAACCCTAACCCTAACCCTAACCCTTACACTTATCCTAACCCTAACCCTATACCTTAATCTTACCCTCACCCTAACCCTAACCCTTACCCTAAACCTAACCCTAACCTTAACCCTTACCCTTACCTTAACCCTAACCCTAACCGTAACCCTTACCCTTACCCTACGACTGACCCTAACCCTAACCCTAACCTTAACCCTAATCCTTACCCTTACCCTAACCCTAAATCTAACCTTAACCAAAACCCTAAACCTACCCTAACCCTAACCATAACCCTTACCCTAACCCTAAACCTAATCCTAATTCTAACCCTTACCCTTAGCCTAACCCTAACCCTTACCCTTTCCCGAACCCTAACCCTAAACCTAACCCTAACCCTAACCATAACCCTTACCCTAACCCTAACCCTAATCCTAACTCTAACCCTTACCGTTAGCCTAAACCTAACCCTAACCGTAAACCTAACCCTAACCCTAACCTTAACCCTAAACCTTACCCTTACCATAACCTTAACCCTAACCCTAACCCTAACCCTTAGCCTAACCCCAACCCTAAACCTAACATTAACCCTTACTGTTACCCTCACCCTAACCCTAACCTTAACCCTAACCCGACCCAACCCTAACCATAACCTTAACCCTAACCCTTATCTTTACCCTAACAGTAACACTAACCCTAACCCTAAACCTAACTCTAACCCTAAATCTAACCCTTACCCTTACCTTAACCCTAACCCTAACCCTAACCTTAACCCCTCAGCCTAACCCTAATCATGATCCTAACCCTAACCCTAACCCTAAACCTAACCCTTACCCTTACCCTAACTGTAAACCTAACCTTAACCCTAACCATAACTCTAACCCTTACCCTAACCCTAACCCTAAACCTAACCCTAAATCCTACCCTTACCATAACCCTAACCCTAACTCTTACCGTAAAGCTAACCCTAACCCTAACCCTAACCCGTACCCTTACTCTAACCCTAACCCTAACACTAACACTAACACATATTCTTACCCTAACCCTAACCCTAACCGTAACCCTAATCCTATCCCTAACCTTAACCTTTATCCTTACCCTAAACCTAACCCTAAACTTAACCCTAACCCTAACCCTAACCCTAACAATAACGCTAAACATAAACCTAACCCTAACCATAACCCTTACCCTAACCCTTACCCTAACCCTTACCCTCATCCTAACCCTAAACCTAACATTAACCCTAACCCTAACCCTAAGACTTACCGTTACACTAACCCTAACCCTAAACCTAAACCTTACCCTTACCCTAAACCTAACCCTAACCCTAACACTTACCCTTATCCTAAACTTAACCCTAACCCTAACAGTTACCCTTACCCTAAACCCTACCCTAACCCTAACGCTAACACTAACCCTAACCCTAATCCTAAACCTTACCTTACCCTAACCCTACCCTAACCCTAACCCCTAACCCTAAAACTAACCCTAACCCTAACCCTTACCCTTACCCTAACCCTAACCCTAACCCTAAAACTAACACTTACCCTCACACTAATCCTAACCCTAACCCTTACCCTTACCCTAACCCTAACCCTAACCTTAACCCCACCCATAAACCTAACCCTAACCCTAACCCTTACCCTAACACTTACCCTATCCCTAACACTAACGTTAACACTTACCCTTACCCTTACCCTCACCCTAACCATTACCCTAACACTAACTTTAACCCTTACCCTAACCCTAACCCAAACCCTAACCCCTAACCCTAACCCTTAACATAACACTAAGCCTAACTCTAAACATAAACCTTACCCTTACCCTAACCCTAAACCTAACTCTAACCCTAACCCTAACCCTAAACCTAAACTTAACCCTAACCCTAACCCTTACCCTTACCCTAAACCGAACCCTAACACTAACCTAACCCTAACCTTAACCCTTACCCTAACCCTAACCCTAAACCTAACACAAGCCCAGCCCTAACCCTAACACTAACCCTTACCCTACCCTAAACCTAACCTTAAACCCTAACCCAAGCCCTTACTCTTATCCTAACCCTAACCCTAACCCTAACCCTAACACTTACCCTTACCCTAAACCATACCTTAAGCCTAATGCTAACCCTAACCCTTACCCTAATCCTAACCCTAACCCTTACCCTTACCCTAACCCTAAACATAAACCTAACCCTAACCCTAAACCTAACCCTAAAACTTACCCTAACCCTAACCCTTACCCTTACCCTAATCCTAACCCTAAACCTAACCCTAACCGAAGCCCTTACTCTTATCCTAACCCTAACCCTAACCCTAAACCTTACCCTTACCCTAACCCTTAATCTTACCCTAACCCTAACCCTAACCCTAACCCTAAACCTAAACCTTATCCTAACCCTAACCCTCAACCTAACCCTAACCCTTAACCTAACCCTAACACTAATCCTAACCACTAACCCTAACCCTTACTCTAACCCTAACGCTAACCCTAACCCTTACCTTACACTAACCATAACACTAACTCTACCCCTAAACATAACGCCAACCCTAACACTTACACTTACCCTAAACCTTACCCTAACCCTAACATTACCCCTAACCCCTAACCCTAACTCTTACCCTTACCCTAACCCTAACCCTAACCCTAACCCTTACCCTAATCCTAACCCTAACCCTAACCCTTACCCTAACCCTAACCCAAAACTTAACCCCTAACACTAACCCTTAACCTAACACTAACCTAACACTAACCCTAAACCTTAACCTTCCCCTAACCCTAAACCTAACTCTAACCCTAACCCTAACCCTAACCCTAAACTTAACCCTAACCCTAAACCTACCCCTTGCCCTTACCCTAACACTAACCCTAAACCTAACCCTAACCCTAACCCTAACCTTAATCCTAATATTAATCCTAACCCTTACCCTTACCCTAACCCTAAACCTAAACCTAACACTAACCCTAAACCTATCCCTAACCCTAGCCCTTACCCTACCGTAACCCTAACCCTAACCTAACCCTAACACCTAAGCCTAATCCTAACCCTAACCCTGGCCCTTACCCTTATCCTAAACCTAACCCTAACCCTAACACTTACCCTTATCCTAAACCCTACACTAACCCTAACGCTAACCCTAACCCTTACACTAACCCTAACCCTAACCCTTACCCTTACTCTAACCCTAAACATAAACCTAACCCTAACCCTAAACCTAACCCGAACCCTTACCCTAACTCTAACCCTTACCCTTACCCTAACCCTACCCTAAACCTAACCCTAAACCTAAACCTAAGCCTTACCCTTACCCTAACACTAACCCTAACCCTAACCCTAACACTTACCCTTAACCTAACGCTTATCCTAACCTTACCCCTAAACCTAACCCTTACCCTTACCATAACACTAAATCTAACCTTAACCACAACCCTAAACCTAACCCTAACCGTAACCCTAACCCTTACCCCTACCCTAACACTAAACCTAACCCTATCCCTAACCCTAAACCTAACACTTACCCTTACCCTAATCCTAACCCTAACACTTACCCTTACCCTAACGTTAACCCTAACTCTAACCCTAACCATAACCCTAACCCTAACACTTACCATAACCCTAATCCTAACCCTTACTCTAACCCTAACCATAACCTCAACCCTAACCTAACCCTAACCCTAACCCTTACCCTTACCCTAACCATAACCCTAACCCTAACCCTTACCCTAACCGTAAGTCTTAACCTAAACCTAACCCTAACCCTAACCCTATCCCTAAACCTAACCCTAACTCCTAAGCCTAACCCTAACCCTAACCGTGACCCTTACCCTTATCCTAAACCTAACCCTAACCCTAACACTTACCCATACCCTAAACCCTACCCTAACCCTAACCCTAACCCTTACCCTTACTCTAACCCTAAACATAAACCTAACCCTAACCCTAAACCTAACCCGAACCCTTACCCTAACTCTAACCCTTACCCTTACCCTAACCCTACCCTAAACCTAACCCTAAACCTAAACCTAAGCCTTACCCTTACCCTAACACTAACCCTAACCCTAACCCTAACCCTTTCCCTTACCGTAACCCTAACCCCAACCCTAGCCCTTACCCTTACCCTAACGCTAATCCTAACCTTACCCCTAAACCTAACCCTTACCCTTACCATAACCATAAACATAAACCTAACCCTAACCCTAAACCTAACCCTAACCCTTACCATAACCCTAACCCTAAACCAAACCCTTACCCTATCCCTAAGCCTAATCCTAACCCTAACCCTTACCCTTACCCTAACCCTAACCCTAACCCTAACCCTAAGCCTAACCCTAACCCTAACCCTTACCCTTAGCCTAACCCTAACCCTAAACCTTACCCTTACCCTCACCCTAACCCTAACCTTAACCCAAATCCGAACCCTACCCCTAACCCTAAACTTAATCCTAACCCTTATCCTTACGCTAACCCTAACACTAACCCTAACCCTCAACCTAACTCTAACCCTAAACCTAACCCTTACCATTACCCTAACCCTAACCCTAACCCTAACCCTAACCGTAACCTCTAAGGCTAACCCTAACCCTAACGCTAACCCTTACCCTTACCCTAACCATAACCCTAACCCAAAACCTAAACCTTACCCTTACCCTAACCCTAACCCTAACCCTTACCCTAAACCTAACCCCAACCCTAATCCTGACCCTAACCCTTACCATTACCTTAACCCTAACCCTAACCCTAACACATAACCTTACCCTCACTCTAACCCTAACCCTAACCCTAACCTTAACCCTAACCCTAACCCTAACACATACCCTTACCCTAACCGTAACCCTAACCGTAACCCTAACCCTAACCCTCACCCTAACCTTTACCCTTACTCTAACCCTAACCCCAACCCTAACCCTAACAATAACCCTGACCCTAACCCTAACCCTTACCCTTACCCTAATATTAACCCTAACCCTTACCCTTACCCTAACCCTAACCCTAACTCTAACCCTAACCCTAACTCTAACCCTAACACTTAACCTAACCCTAATCCTAACCCTTACCCTAAACCTAACCTCAACCTTAACCTAACCCTAACCCTAACCCTTACCATCACCCTAACCCTAACCCTAACCCTAACCCTAACCCTAACCCTTACCCTAACCCTAACTCTTAATCTAAACCTAACCCTAAACCTAACCTCAACCTTAACCCTAACCCAAACCCTAAACCTAACCCTTACCCTTACCCTAACCCTCACCCTAAACCTTACCGTAACCCTAAACTTAACCCTAATCCTTACCCTTACACTAACCCTAACCCTAACCCTAACCCTAAACCAAACCCTAACCCTAACCCTAACACTTATCCTTAGCCTAAACCTAACCATAAACCTAACCCTAACCCTTACTCTTACCCTCACCCTCACCCTAACCTTAACCCTAACCCGAACCCTAACCCTAACACTAACCTTAACCCTAACCCTTATCCTTACCCTAACCCAAATACTAACCCTAACCCTAAACCTAACTCTAACCCTAAACCTAATCCTTACCCTTACACTAACCCTAACCCTAACCCTAACCTTAACCCCTAAGCCTAACCCTAGCCCTAAGGCTAACCCTTACCCTTATCCTAACCCTAAACCTAACCTTAACCCTAACCCTAACCCTAAACCTTTCCAATACCCTATCCCTAAACCTAACCCTTACCCTAAACATTACCCTTACCCTAACCCTAACCCTAACCCTTACCCTAAACCTAACCCTATACATAACTCTAACTCTAAACCTTACCCTTACCTTAACCCTAACCCTAACCCTAATTGTAACCCTAACCCTAACCCTAACCCTAACCTTTACCCTTACCCGAACCCTAACACTAAACTTAACTCTAACCCTAAACCTATCCCTAACACTAACCGTAACCCTAACACTAACACTAACCCTAACCCTAACATAACCCTATCCCTAACAATAACCCTAACCCTAACCCTTACCTAACCCTTAACCTAACCCTAACCCTTACCCTTACCCTAACACTAAACCTAACATTAACCCTAACCCTAACCCTAACCCTTACCCTTACCCTTACCCTAACCCTAACCCTAAACCTTTCCCTTAACCTAAACCTAACTCTATCCCTAACCCTAACCCTAACCCTAAACCTTACCATTACCCTAACCCTAACCCTAACCCTAACCCTTACTCTAAACCTAACCCTAATCCTAACCCTTACCCTTACCTTAACCCTAACCCTAACCCTAACCCTTACCCTTACCCTAACCCTAACCCTAACCCTAAACCTTACCCTTACCCTAAACCTAACTCTATCCCTAACCCTAACCCTAACCCAAAACCTTACCCTTACTCTAACCCTAACCCTAACCCTAACCCTAACCCTTACCCTAAACCTAACCCTAATACTAACCCTTACCCTTAACTTAACCCTAACCCTAACCCTTACCCTTATCCTAACGCTAACCCTAACCCTAAACCTAACCCTAAACCTTACCCTTACCCTAACCATAAATCTAACCTTAACCCCAACCCTAAACTAACCCTAACCATAACCCGAACCCTTACCCTTACGCTAACCCTAACCGTAAACCTTACCCTAACCCTAACCCTAACCCTAACCCTTACCCTAACCCTAACCCTAATCCTAACTCTAAACATTACCCTTACCATAACCCTAACACTAACCCTAAACCTAACCCTAACCATAATATTAAACCTAACCCTAACACTTACCCTTACGCTAACCCTAACCCTAACCCTAACCCTAACCTTAACCCTAACCCTAACCCTTACCCTAACGCTAACCCTAAACCTAAACCTAACCATAACCCTAACCCTTACCCTTAGGCTAACTTTAACCCTAAACCTAACCCTACCCTTACCCTTACCCTCACCTAACCCTAACCCGAACCCAAACCTAAACCTAACCTTAACCCTAACCCTTATCCTTACCCTAACACTAACCCTAACCCTAAACCTTTCTCTAAGCCTAAACTTAATCCTTACCCTTAAACTAACCCTACCCCTAACCCTAACCGTAACCCCTAAGCCTAAACCTAACCCTAACGCTAACCCTTACGCTAACCCTAACCCTAAACCTAACCTTATCCCTAACACTAACCCTAACCCTTACCCTTATCCTAACCCTAAACCTTACCCTTGCCCTAACCCTAACCCTAACCCTTACTGTAAACTTAAACCTATCCCTAACCCTAACCCTAACCCTTACCCTTACCTTAACCCTAACCCTAAGCCTAACCCTAACACATATCCTTACCCTAACCCTTACCCGAACCCTAACCCTAAACTTAACCCTAACCCTAACCCTAACACTAACACTAACGCAAACCCTAACCCTAACCCTAAACCTAACCCTAACCCACCCTAAACCTAACCCTAACCCTAAGACTAAACCTAACATTAACCCTAACCCTAACCCTAAACCTTACACTTACCCTAACACTAAATCTAACCTTAACCCCAACCCTAAACCTAACCCTAACAGTAACCCTAACCCTTATCCCTACCCTAACCCTAAACCTAACCCTATCCCTAACCCTAACCCTAAACCTTACCCTATCCCTAACGCTAATCCTAACTCTAACCCTTACCCTTACCCTAACCCTAACCCTAAACCTAACCCTAACCCTATCCCTAACCCTTACCCTATCCCTAACCCTAATTCTAACCCTAACCCTTACCCTTACCCTAACCCTAACCCTAACCCGAAACCTAACCCTAACCCTAACCCTAAACCTAACCCTAACCCTAACCCTAACCCTAACACATATCCTTACCCTAACCCTAACCCTAAACCTAACCCTAACCTTAACCCTAACCCTAACCCTAACACATATCCTTACCTTAACCCTAACCCTAACCGTAACCCGAACCCTAACCCTAACCCTAACCTTTACCCTTACCCTAACCCTAACCCTAACCCTAACAGTAATCTTAACGCTAACCCTAACCCTTACCCTTACCCTAATCCAAACCCTAAACCTTACCCTTACCCTAACCCTAACCCTAACCCTAACTCTAACCCTAAACATAACCCTAACCCTAACACTTACCCTAACACTAATACTAACCCTTACTCTAACCCTAACCCTAACCTCAACCTTAACCTAACCCTAACCCTAACCCTAACCCTAACCCATACAATAACCCTAACTCTCAACCTAATCCTAACCCTAACCCTAACCTCAACCTTAACCCTAACCCTAACCCTAAACCTAACCCTAACGCTTACCCTAACCCTAACCCTAAACCTAACCCTAACCCTAAACTTTACCCTAATCCTTACCCTTACCGTAACCCTAACCCTAACCCTAAACTTAAACCTAACCCTAACCCTAACCCTAACCCTTACCCTTAGCCTAAACCTACCCCTACCCCTAACCCTAACCCTTACTCTTACTGTCACCCTAAACCTAACCTTAACCCTAACCCAAACCCTAACCCTAACCCTAACCTTAACCCTAACCCTTATCCTTACCCTAACCCTAACACTAACCGTAACCCTAACACTAACCGTAACCCTAAATCTAACTCTAACCCTAAACCTAATCCTTACCCTTACCCTAACCCTAACCCTAACCCTAACCCTAAACCTTACCCGTACCCTTACCCTAAACCTAACCCTAAACCTTACCCTAAACCTAACGCTATCCCTAACCCTAACCCTAACCCTTACACTTACCTTAACCCTAACCCTAACCATAACACTTACCATTACCCTAACTCTAAGCATAACCCTAACTCTAACCCTAACACATATCCTTACCCTAATCCTAACCATAACCGTAACCCTAACCCTAATCCTAACCCTAAACATAACCTTTACGCTTACCCTAACCCTAACCCTAACCCTAACCCTAAACCTTACCCGTACCCTTACCCTAAACCTAACCCTAAACCTTACCCTAAACCTAACCCTATCCCTAACCCTAACCCTAACCCTTACCGTTACCCTAACCCTAACCCTAACCCTAAACCTTACCCTTACCCTAAACCTAACCCTAACCCTAACCCTAACCCTAACACATATCCTTACCCTAACCCTAACCCTAACCCTAACAGTAACCCTAACCCTAACCCTAACCCTTATCCTAACCCTAACCCTAAACCTAACCCTAACCCTTAACCTAACCCTAACACTAATCCTAACCCTAAACCTAATTCTAACCCTAAACCTAATACTTACCCTTAAACTAACCCTAAACCTAACCCTAACCGTAACCCCTAAGCCTAACCCTAACCCTAACCCTAACCCTTACGCTTACCCTAACCCTAAACCTAACCTTAACCCTAACCCTAACCCTAACCCTTACCCTAAACCTAACCCTAATCCTAACCCTTACCCTTACCCTAACCCTAAATCTAACCTTAACCCCAACCCTAAACCTAACGCTAACCGTAACCCTAACCCTTACCCTTACCCTAACCCTAACCCTAAACTTAACCCTAACCCTAACCCTTACCCTAACCCTAAACCTAACCCTTACCCTTACCCTAACCCTAACCCTAACCTTAACCTTAACCCTAACCCTAACCCTTACCCTAACCCTAACCCTAACCCTAAACCTAAACCTAACCCTAACCCTAAACCTAAACCTTACACTTAGGCTAACTTTAACCCTAAACCTTACTCTAACCCTTACCCTTACCCTCACCCTAACCCCAACCCGAACCCAAACCTAACCCTAACCTTAACCCTAAACCTTATCCTTACCCTAACACTAACCCTAACCCTAAACCTATCTCTAACCCTAAACCTAACCCTAAACCTAAGGCTAACACTTAAGCTTACCCTAACCCTAAACCTAACCTTAACCCTAACCCTAAACCTAACCCTTACCCTTACCCTAACCCTAACCCTAACCCTTAACCTTACCCTTACCCTAATCCTAACCCTAACCCTTACTGTAAACTTAACCCTATCCCTAACCCTAACCCTAACCCTTACCCTTACCTTAACCCTCACCCTAACCCTAACCCGAACCCAAACCTAACCCTAATCTTAACCCTAACCCTTATCTTTACCCTAACACTAACCCTAACCCTAAACCTATCTCTAACCCTAAACCTAATCCTTACCCTTAAACTAACCCTAACCCTAACCCTAACCGTAACCCCTAAGCCTAACCCTAACCCTAACGCTAACACTTACGCTTACCCTAACCCTAAACCTAAACTTAACCCTAATCCTAACCCTAACCCT